>MU004445.1:0-82375 GCA_010405375.1 Lophiostoma macrostomum CBS 122681
GTAGAGAGCCTACTTGAATTGTATTCTATCTGAGGGAAAACCGGAACTCTTGTTGAACAAGATAGACCAACGAGAAGGGAGAAATGGGAAGAGGGCGGGAATGGAGAACGGGGACGATGGGATGCTTGGAAACTGAATCATGGGAACGAACGCAGGAGCTATTACTCCAGCGGAAACAAAGTGGTGAAGAAAACATCGCTTTCCGACGATGTTATGCATGAGGTGCCATATAATCTCCTGTAGGGAATTGTAAAAAAAATGCACAATGTTAAAACTCGTCTGAAAGGGCTCCGATACTTGTTCCAAACGTCGCAGTGACGTGTTGATGGATCTTTGGCACCTTCAGCAATACTGTTCGTTGTAGCAGGGATCATGATGCTGGGGCTTTCATCATTCAGGTCCGTCAGGGACATCAGAAGCTGGCGCTGAAACAGTGCACCTCCTAATAATGTCACTGTTGTTCCTCGCTCTAGGATTGTCTCTCAGGGTCATGAATGTCTTGATAAGACGACTCATGAACTCTCTTGCCCACGGTTCCTCCACCAGATCCCAGAAGGCGATTTCTTGTGGAATAGCATATTTGCCAAATAGAGCGAGAATGAGTTCTTGTATCTTCGAATTGGCAGAAGCCAAGGGCAGCCTGAGTGTGAATACGTACTGAACGGTCCGAGGGTTCGGGAGAATCGGAGCGTCTTCCAGGTCACACACGATCTGCTTGGTCATAATACTCTGGAACTTCCAATCTCCGAGTATGCTGCCAGCAACCCATGCTTTCGTGAGAACCAGAAAATGTTGCTCAAAATCGGCATCGTCATTGTCTGGTATCAAGGTCGGTACTTCCTTCTTGTATAGCCACTTGATATAGAGATCAAATCCTTCGGGTTCCATGTCAGCGTTCGACGTCGTGAGTTCCGGTAGCTTTGCGTTTCTTTTGAAATCGAACTTTGAACCAAGGAGACTCCGCGCATATGAGTTCTTCATGGACGGAAAACATAGTTCATTTCGGCCCTACGTAGACTTTTGCGAGCCTCCGACCAAGAAGAGTAGGCCGAGGCTTGTTCGCTGCGCCCCGACTTTTGTGTGTGACCATTGCGTGCAATGCTGTTGCTGCTCGTGGTTTGGTGTTCACTTTCGGTCAAGGACAGTGAGACATGCAATCTAACCTTGTTTAGCTAAGTTCCAATCAAGGTAATAACCGTAACCATACATGGCAGATACGCACGTACCTCGGTCACAGCAGCAGTTACTTTGGTGGCCTTGTTGTAGCGTACTGAGAGGGCCTTTGAACACGTTGACGACTAGCGGTTAAGAGGCGCACACGAGTTGGATTTCGTCGATGTTGGTGGTGAGTAGATGGAAGGAGTGATGAAGGGAGTGATGAGAGATTGATGGAGAGAGTGATGAAGGGAGTGATGAGAGATTGATGGAGAGAGTGATGGAGAGAGTGATGGAGGGAGTGATGGAGGGAGTGGTAGAGGGAGTGGTGGATGGGTGATTATATAGGGCCTTCGAAGGGGCGGTGACGAGAGACGCGAGCCACTTTGAAAAGAAGGTCAAGCGAGGGAATGGGCGGAGAATGAGTGGGACGGGAGCAAGAGGAGAGAAGGAAGGTGAGCGAAAGTGAGAGACAGAGGGACAGAACATACGATGAAACGGTACAAGGGCCACTTTTGAGAGACTAAGATACAATACTTAAGAAGCCGAGATGACTGTAGTATGCGTCGGACGTCGACCTATCTGTCACCCTTGGAAAATCCGAAATGCGTATCGATGTTTTCCCATAGCGTGAGCATATACGCCTAGTCATACACCCCTTGGATAGGTTACACCCACATAACGTCCTCGACGATTTCGATGAGCGCAGACAGGCGAGCGCTCAACGCCGAAGCTTCGGCAGCCACATGAAGTTCTTGCATCCCTCATACGTATGATCAGGAGCCTTCTTCAACTCTTCCACAGACGGAGGAAGCTGAGGCTGGCGAATCGGTTTCTCCTTCGCCGATACATTCGAACCAAGTCCGGAGATTTCCTGCGCAAATGCAGTACTGTCCGTACGAACACTGAGCCGGTTCCGTAAAACGCTCTTCCCATAGACACGAGAGGTCGGACGCGGGATTGTCGAAGCAGGCGCTCCATTGACGCTACGTGTTCGACTCAGTGTCTGAAGCGGCGGAACAACTGCTCGAACTGTATATGAGCTTCCATTTGCGCTCGTGAACGTGATCAACGGTGGGCCTGTACTTGGGACCGTTGATATGCCTCCTGTCGCGAGTGTCATCTTTTCCATCAGCGGAGCTGCACTTGGAATTCCAGTCGCGATCGGGAACCTGCCTATCGGCGGAGTTGTACTCGGAGCTGCTGGTATGCTTCCAATGGGAATTGGCACCTTGCCTTTCGGCGGAGTCATTCTTGGAGCTGTCGGTATGCTTCCAGTCACGGTCGGAAACCTGCCTAAAGGCGGAGTTGTGCATGATGTTGTCGGTGCGCTTCCATTTACGATCGGAAACTTGTCCGTCGGTGGAGTCGAACATGGAACTTCGGGTATACTTCCAGTCGAGATGGGAAACTTGCTCATCGGCGGAGTCATTGCTGGAACTGTCGCTATGTTTCCTGTCGTTACCGGCAATTTGCCCGTCGACGATGGAGTGTGTGATGCAGCGGGAGGGCGTGTGGTCTCCGTTGCAATTGGCAACTTGGCTGTCGAGACAGGTGTACTCGAAGCCGTAAGGGTGTTTCCATGTGAGACAGGCAATTTGAGCGAAGTGGAAACTATCTGTGTGCTTCCACTTGTGATGGGTAACTTGCCCATCGGCGAAGGAACGTGTGATACAGCGGGAGGATGTGTGGTCCCTGTAGCAACTGGCAACTTGGCTGTTGGGGCAGGTGTACTCGAATCCGTGAGGATGTTTCCATTTGCGATAGGCAATTTGAGCGAAGTTGAAGCTGTCCGTGTGCTTCCGCCCGCGGTAGGCAGGTTGACAATTGGGGAAGGTCGACTCGAGACTGTGATTGTGCTAAAATGAGGCGCATTGGGAGGTTCTGGAAAGGCACCGGTGCCATCCTTCGTTGGGATGCTTCCACTTGCATTGGGCAACTTGACAATCGGGCGAGGTCGACTCGAAACTGTGGCAGTACTGCCATTCGTGGTTGGTAACTTTGGCATCGGCGAAAATTGTAGTGGCTTAGGAGGTTCCGGAAAGGCAGACATGTCATTCTTCTTTGGAGTGCTCTCACTTGTGGTAGATGACTTGACAACCAGCGAAGGCCGATCCGGAACTTTGGAGGTGCTACCAGTTGTGGTAGAGAGCAACTTTGGCACCAGCGAATAACGTGTCGCTTCGACATGTGCCGAAATGGCGTCCATGCGTGACCGAAGGGCTGCCAAGCTCTCCTCTATCTCCGCATCAGACTTAGGGGGCTCTCTGTCAATGACTGCAGGCGTCGATGGATCTCCTTGACGTTCAATGGCATAAGCCAGATGTTCAAGATTTTGTCCAGCGTCTTTACGAACCTGGCGTTCCAAGATCCCAATTTTGATGAAAGGCGGATATTCATATACAGGAGGTTTGGACCGGTGGGCGGGTGGGTACCAACAGTTGAGTTCTGGTTGCTGCGTCGGTTGCTGTAGGGTGTCTTGAGGATCCTCTGAATAAAGTCCAGAACCCCATTTTGGGAGGATTTCGAGGAATTTACTCCACCCGATGTGCTTACCGCCTCCATCTAGGCCATCTGTAGCGAGGACTAGTAAGACGAATGCATGGCGAATCTGAGACTGCTTTGTGGTCCTCGAATATACGTATTCCAAGTCATCCTTATCGAAGACATTACCCTTTTGTTGTGCGTTGCCCTCTTGTTGTGCGAGTCTTTGGGCCTTGGTTACCATGGCTTCCTGGGCCAATGTCTGAACGACGGTATCTTGAAGCCGCTCAGCTGCAATACCGAGACGCACGATGTTCGTCCAGTTGTCCTGGATGGCAAGCTCCTCGGGGGCTCGAGGACTGGAACAGTGGGCGACATACACAGAGAACTCATCGTTGTCTAGCGCTTCGAGCCAGATCTTGCGAGTAGGCTCCGGCTGTTGGACGACAGCTGACAGCACCTTGGAGCTAGACGGGACGACTTCGAGTGCAATATGCCGAAGGATTTTGTTGGGTCCGAGCTCAATGACTATGAATTTGCCATTGCTGGAATACTCCTGCTTCCCTATCCTAAACACAACATTAGCGCTATAGAGTAGAAATGTTGTCCATAGGTGTGGCGTACCGTGTTTCGTGAACTAAGTCTTCCTGCGGAATATGAGATGGGCCATGATCGAGGATTTGTCCATTGGCCTCGTGGTCGGTCACCATGACCCAATCGTTATCCGGTGAAGACCTAGACGCAAACTGAATCTCCAATGAATTATGTGCTGTTGATGCTGGACATCGATTCGAAGCAGTGGGATTGTCTTCCTCCTTGTCTTGTACAATGTCTTGCACGGTATCTCGCTCTATGCCCTGCTCAATGTCTTGCTCGATGTCCTGATCCTTTCCTTCCTCCTCGACTTTCTCTTTGCCTTTTGGCCTACCACCCTCCTTCACCTTCTCCTTGCCCTTGGCACGGCTGCGAGATGAGAAAAGGTTCGAAAAGAAGGCCATGCTCAATTTGCCGTAATGATGAATTGAGTGAGCCCGTAAATCCTGTCCTGTGATAGGTAAGAGTCTTAGAGGTTGTATGTATACGAGTGGACCTCCCAGGTGAGGGACTAGAGACGAGTTTATATCTTGCCGCAGGAACAAGATCTGCGCTATGTCAACAGAGCCAGGCCCTGCCAACAGTGAGGAGCGCGTGTAGGAATCACGATTTTTCACAATGCGTTAGTCACTAATGCAGCCCCCGAACGAGGCACGTGCTTCTTCTTAATTGTTGGGCTGTCGCTGTCTCGAACAGCAAATCATAACGATTATAATCCCAATTCATATAGTCTGCACTCTAGTCAGCATGGACTTCTGGTAAACAATGTCCGCGAATGGTCTCAATGATGATACGCCTACGAAGGCTTCGCATATACTATGAGAAGGAAAGGCACGATGCCGATGCTGAGACGTCTTATTCTTGATACAATGATCCCCACTACGCTCGTCTTCCAGGAGCGAGCTCTCTGATATATACACGTGCTTGCCACTTTCTGCTGACTTTTCCTTAAACGACCCTAGTATCCTCACTTCGTAACATGTTCCGGCGTAACCGCAAACGTTGGTCGGACAAACCTGAAAAGCGTTCGTTAGTGGGGCCATATCTTTTACCAAACAATTGGTCCACAAGCTGCACATACCGGTCGCTGTTGTAGACTCTCGTATTCGAACCCAAAAGCTCTTTTTCCCTTGCCTGATCTGCAAAGTATCGCCGCACCTGGTCCCGATCTTCTTCGGCCTGGAGAGCTGGAATGAGGTGTATCCGCGCCCACATCTTCTCGCGAGCGAGTTCGCTGTCGCGCAGTCAGTGCCTGATCTTAAACCGCCTAAAGGTTCATTCAAGTGCACCTACTTGGACTCCCGAATGCCCTGTCCGATCTTGTACATTCCGTATGTCATGACGGTACCCATTGCGAGGAGGTAGAAGGCGGGGCGGAATCCTCGAAAGGGTAGGTTTCGCTTGTATTGGACGGGATTATACCCGCCCGTAGGCGGCATATCCTGCGGCATGTTGGGCGAGCGTGTGGTCGTGTCAATTGGGGTATCGCGACGTCTGAGGTGACGGAGCGTGAGGTTGCGGAGCTCGGGCGCTGAGCTGGGGTATGGCTTGGCGCTGCACTACTTAGTCACCACACAAATTTATGGTCTGCTTGACAGGACAACCTTCACTTGAGCACATAACCACCATGGAGTCAGAAGAGCGGCCTTCGAAAATGCGGAAATTGAGTCATGATCGTGGTGTTGCGGCTGTGAAAGAGGCCGAAGGACCTGCACCAGCGGAAGACTCGAAAACAGAGGATATCACGAAAGACATCGCCAATGAGCAAAAATCGGATTCTGGTGAAGATGATGACGATGCGGCGGATCCCCATACTTGCATTGAAGTACCGGAGAACGGAGAGGTTGTGCCGAAGCTATCGAAAAATCAACTAAAAAAGCAACGGCGGCTCGAGAAATGGGAAGCAGGCCGAGAGGATCGTAAAGTCAAGCGCAAAGAGAAGATACAGGCAAAAAAGCAGCGCCGAAGAGAGGAAGGCGTGACAAAACCTGCGAGACCCCTGCGACATGGCCCAACTCCTGGCAATGTTCCAATCACCGTGGTTTTCGACTGCGACTTTGAAGACCTGATGTTCGACAACGAGCTCAAGTCGCTGGGCCTGCAGCTCACGCGATGCTATTCCGACAACCGCAAAGCCAAGTACCAGGCGCACCTAGCGATCTCGTCATTTGGCGGAAAGTTGAAAGAGAGATTTGACGGGATCCTCGCGAAGCAGTACACGTCTTGGAAAGGCGTCCGCTTCTTCTCTGAAGACTTTGTTCATGCAGCAGAGAAATCACAGGAGTCCATGAAGGAAAGACAGTACCCGCCACTTCCAAGTGCTCTTTTCGAAGGTGCAGAGCCCACCGAAACCGAGGGCGAAGGGGAGATAGTCTACCTCTCTAGCGAAAGCGATGTAATCCTGGATCGACTGAAACCCAACAGTACCTACATCATCGGTGGTCTAGTCGACAAGAATCGACACAAGGGCGTCTGTTACAAAAGGGCCGTGAATAGGGGTATCAAGACAGCCAAGTTACCAATTGGTGAATTTTTGCAGATGAAGAGTCGCCAAGTGCTGGTCACGAACCACGTTCTGGAGATCATGCTCAAATGGATGGAATTCGGTGATTGGGGCAAAGCCTTTATGGAAGTCATTCCGAAGAGGAAAGGCGGTGTTCTGAAGACTGGATTAGAAGAAGGGGAGGACGGCCTGACACCTGATGTCGAAGAGAATCCGGATGCGACTGAGCAGGTGGCCGACCATCCTGAAGACAGAGATGACGAGGGCATGGTAGCAGCGAGCGCCAGCTAGAGAAATCTCAATGACGGACAAGGTCAGAGATGGAACACACATGCAATCTTAGCCAGCTGTCACAAAAGCGACAATTGTGGCAAGTCTGCTGATCGGGCAGGTTCGGCATCGGAAAGTTAAACACAAGCAAGACCGAGAGGGAGCAAAGACTCCATTTTTACTGGTATCCGGATTGCCTCTATCAAACCATGGTATGCTTGATATTCCCGGGAAACCGGTCAGTCGACGCCCATGTAACAGCATTAATGCTGGATCGATGGATATATCATACACACTAGAGCAGATAGAGTCTCACTCATTCTGCGTCGAACGTTTTCATGATCTGAACAACATTCACTTATCACTTACCATGAAAGGTTAGCGCCCTAGATAAGCTTTCTGGGGAAGCGCTAGGAAACCGTGGCGGCGAACACCTAACTTTCCAGGATGCGCGATGCCGTGTGCCTGACGCAAAAGAAAACATCGATTCCTAGCAATTTGTTGTTCCTCTGCTGCATTTCCATAACGTGAGACCAAGCCTTTGCCATCTTTTGCTGTTCTTGGCAGGAATTTTGCCTCGAAAGAGGTCAGACCACCTTCACCGCCGGGCGCGAGCAATAACGTCACCGGCATCCAACCTGCCACGACCCCAGTAACACGCAGGGCGCACCAACGCAGATCACACGTTGAAGCACTGTTCATGCCGGATACCGCAGATTCACAGTCCACCCTCAACCACCCGACACCCTCACGCTCCTTATCCTACTTCACCCACCCCGCATCCTATGTCGTGTCTGGGCTCCTCCGCCGTCTCTCCGCCGACCCGAACAACCCTACAGCATCTGGAACAACGACTCTGAGCAACAGCGTGCAAAGCGTCGATAGCATGAACGGAGTCTTTACGCCCCCGAGGCGAAAACTGAGCCCCTTCCAGCCACCGCCTCTTACACCGCTTACACTGCATGGATGGAGGTCGAGCACAACGCAGTCGGGGAGGCTATTGACGAAACAGCTGGCAGAAGAGATACGACTTCTGGTTCCTCCGCGATTGCAGCTGGTGGACGATTGGAGTCTGGCATACAGCTTGGAGCAGAATGGCGTCAGCCTGGCCACACTGTATGAGAAATCCGACGACTATCGAGGAAAGCGAGGAGGTTTCGTTTTGGTCGTGCAAGATGCCTCTGGAGGCGTGAGTATGACTCGTTACGAATGTTGAATACAGGCTAATCGATACTCGGGTCAGGTCTTCGGTGCCTACCTCAGCGAAGCACCACACCCATCTTCTCATTTCTTCGGTAACGGCGAGTGCTTTCTTTGGCGCGCATCCATCCTACCCGCAATTCCAGACCTCGCGTCTCTACCTCCTCCGCCGAGCGCCGACACGACGAACGCGCAACGAATGACTACAGTTGCCGCCCCGAAGAGTATGCTGAGCCCACCCGCATCAGGGCAAGGGAGCCGCAGTGGGACCAGCACACCCGAGCGGATACGTTTCAAGGCCTTTCCATACAGTGGCGTGAATGATTACATGATGTTCTGCGAGCAGAACTACTTGAGCGTGGGCGGAGGGTAGGTCCTGTACCTGAAACTCGTCTGAACGAGCTGACAGTCAAACAGGGACGGCCATTACGGTCTCTGGCTCAACGATAACCTCGAAAAGGGCATCTCCAGTTCCTGTCCCACTTTTGGCAACGAGCCTCTGAGCGACGACGGCACGAAATTCGACGTTCTCGGCGTTGAGCTCTGGTACATTGGCGCTTGATTTGAATTTCTTCGCATCACGACACATATACCTAAAAGCAGCATGAATTGGATTACGGCGTTATGGGTAACTGGCTGGCTGGCTGGCTAGCCATGACGTTTCTGAGATGGGCAAATATGATGCTTGTCGGAAATATTCGCGTTCACACAAGTCGCGCAGAATCTGGATACTTTTTTCGTCTGGCTGTCTGGTTGCATGATATCCTGGCTCATTGAATTATAGACATCTACCATCTTCAACTTTTTGTTTACCCCAAAAGGCCAGTGACAGTTCTGGAAGGGCATTGCTTGCCAATAGCTACCGTGGACCCTTTATAGACCGTCACGTGCCATCATTCCTCGCTCTTTCGCCGGCCTCAGCCATCGTTCCACGCGACTGGGGTCATGCAACGTAGTTTGACGTACATTCTCGACCAATGCGAGCTTCTTTTCCAGATTTTCCCACTTGGGCCTGCCATACTCCGAGGCGGTTCTACTTTTCCGATGTGGGTGCGGGGAGTGTTTACCCCAAGTTCCTCACTACTATCGTTCTCTAAGCTACTAGCGTATGCGGCACAGGAGGGTACTTGAACACCACATGCCTGCTTGCGATCTACTTAATCTGATCGACGTCTCCATATAGTATTTCATTTTGTCGAAGGGGCACTTGCCATTCACTTGGGCAGTACACGTTTATCGGCTTTGAATACACCAGCACACCAGCATATCAACATGTCTGAGAAGAAGGTCGCTATTATCACGGGAGGAGGTGAGTAGACTATGATCGGATCCCTCGACTCCTGCAGCAATGCGTCACGGAGTAGTCATTGTGAAGGCTTCACTATTTCGTATTTCATGCAGTCATCATCTTCCAATGGTTTTTCTTTTCGCGATTTTGACTGCGTATATGTGGACCCAACTTCACCCCAAACCCCACCTAGCAACTATCTGGCATTCCTCTCTTCCTTCTTACCCATTCTAACTCCCATGTCACCACCCTCCCCCCCACCCTAACACCCCCCAGCATCCGGCATGGGCCTCGCAGTCGCCACATCCCTCTCCGCACGCCCAGACTGGAGCATCCACATCCTGGACCTAAACGCCACCTCCGGCAAACCCATCGCCGCATCTCTGCACGCCACATTCCACCAATCCGACGTCACCAACTACGCACAGCTGTCTGCTATCTTCAAATCCGTCTTCCAGACGCATCGCCGTTTGGATTTTGTGTTTGCTAATGCGGGGATTGCTGAGCATGCGAATTTCTTCAATCCGGTTACGAATGGGAAGAGCAAGACGAACGGGAATGGGATTTCAGCTGGAAAGGATGGAAAGGAGGCAAAGAATGAGGAAGTATCTTTGGAGCCACCCCCCGAACCAAAAGGTCTCCACCCCCTCATCGACATCAACCTGAAAGCTGTCATAACCACAACCACGCTCGCGCACTTCTACATGCGTCTCTCTCCCCCATCCACCACCACCTCCTCCCCCATCGACAAATCCATAATCATGACAGCCTCCTGCGGCGGCCTATACCCGGCCTACGCATCGCCCATCTACACCGCAACCAAGCACGCCGTCGTCGGCTTCATGCGGTCCATCGCGCCGTCCTACTACGCGCACGACGGCATCCGCGTCAACGCCATCTGCCCGGGCACCGTGAAGACGAATCTTCTGAGTAACGAGGAGTGGCGCGTGTTTCCGGAGGAGTATTTTACACCCGTGGAGAAGATTGCGCGGGTCGTTGTTATGCTGGTTGATGGCGTTGATGGGGGGGAGGGCAGGGGGGTTGTTGGTGGTGGGAGTGGGAGGGAGATTGGGAAGGGGCAGAGGGGGGATGCAGAGGGAAGGGTGGGGACGTTGAGTGGCAAGGCGGTCGAGGTTAGTGGGGAGAGGCATTATTATAGGGAGGCGGTGGAGTTTTGCGATGAGCCTATGCGGGCGGTTATGGGGGCTACGAATATTGAGAGTTGGGGGTTGGAGAGTGCGAAGTAGGTGTGGATGGGTGTGTGTGGGAGAGTTGAGGGAGGTGGCGATGGGAAGAGGTATGGTCGTTTGCGTCCGTTGAGCTTCATTGTAGCTTGAATTTCGCTTCCCTAGTTTGTTTGGGGTGGTCATTAGGTTTGGTTCGTAGAAGTAACGGACTGTGTTGATCACTAGACGCGCTGACAGTTTGATACACGCGCGAGAACAGCCAGTGAAAGTTTTGAAGGGCGTAGTGAACTGATTGCCCAAAAGGGAATGAAGATGCGAGATGCATAGGGTAGGATCGGTAACCTGGAGGTGGCTGACCCTGAACATGTGATGTCAATGCATCGCGCTGCTCTCACGAGAGCTAGGCTATGAGATTAGGAGTTTCCACGGTCAATCATCGCCTTCTTGGCAAGTACTCGCACGATCGCTGCACCGCGGTGGTAGTCGGTGTTACGCCTACGCGACCATGACGGATGATCAATCTCCTGCTGTTGGTAACATGCCCTCGGTATTGAGCGCACCGGCTTTCTATGGCACATCCATGATCGAATGGGTCTCCAAATGTCTCCTTCAAAAGTCTCCTTTGGTGCATGTGCATGTAGACATGGTGAAAGCCTTGCTGGCGACCCAAACGTTTTGTGAACGATCCTTCGTAACGCCCCGTCAATACACCTTGCGCCTTCTTCGTTCCGTTGGGTAGGTGTACGGTGTTGGTACTGGTCGTCGGCGTCTGAGCAGGGTTGCACTGGAAGCAGAGAACACTGTGGGTAGTCGATAGATGTCGTGCAGTCTACTTGGGCGTCTTCGAATGCCACAACCCTGTCATGCCTTTTATCGGGCGAGTTTCACGGCAAGGCCTTACATGTTGTATGCAGGGACAATGCAGTGTATGTTGTGCGTATGGTGCCTCCGCGTGGCTGACTTTGTCGAGTGAGTTCCCCTTACGCCCCGAAAGAAGTACGAGAGACTTCAGCTGAGGTTTTTCGTGGCGCATGAATTTCCCTAACACAATAGTTCTCTATGCCGCCTACTAGATAGATCATAGTCCAGTGCTGAACAGTTCAGAAGCCCGATCTTTGACTACGTCATAGTGTGCGGCGAGAGTAGTTTCGACTGTAACAGGTCCTTCGTTCATTTAACGGTTCCAGAAAGCAGAATTTATACCTCAGCCAAGGCATGTCGCTCTTCGACAGCTGTGAATACAATGCCTAGCATTATATTGGTTACGTCGCTATAGCAGGGCCATCTTGAAAGGACGTGGGCGTAACGTGATCTTCACGTACAATTACAAGCATAGCCGTCCATCTCGAGTCGAACCACCCTAGCACATCAGAATAGAACCTCATCCAGTAGTTTTTGCGGAAGGGTCTACACTCCCGTGAGCATAAACACGGAACTGTACGCCGAATGTGCTTGGCCTTTCGTCATCCTGGTAGGACCTCAAGCGAAAGTTACTTCAATTTGTTAGCTTGCATCGAGCATTGACACCGACTCTGTGCGCTCTGCCGGTGTTTTTCTGCCAGCTCGTCGCAAAATGTGTCCCCATCAGTGATACCCACGGACCAGACCCCAAATCCGGGCTGTGCCACATGCTTGTAGTCATACGCCTTGTGGGAACGTGGCTCGTACAGAGCTGCTGCCTCGCATGATGATGAAGCTGAAAATTTAGACGGCACAAGCGCAACTTTCGAAGCTTGATATAGAGTAATGTGTCGTAACATGTCGTACTCAGAGTGCTCCGTTCTTGTCAGCGACAAAGCTGCTGTCTACAATGTTGCCGAAAATGTACACTTAAACGAGGGACGGGCACGACAGGGATAGTGTGACTCTCATTTGCGATTCGCTCCGTCTTACGAGATACGCGCCACACCACGCCGCAACCATTCCATCAGAACCGCTGTCAGACAACTGTACGACGAGCTGTTGAGCCGTTTCTGTGAGCGCCACGTGCAGCGCTGCGTGTCTGGGGCCATTCGGACTTCTGGAACGTTTCGCCCTGTCTTAGGGCAGTCTGATTAGCACCGGTCTTGCGGAATTGAGGCTGGTGGTACCGGGTGGATGCTCTCGGTTCGAGCAACCCAGGGTATCGGGACAGCTCTGCAGACACGGATATCAGTGATGGGGCGTAGCAGATCCCCCATATGGAAGGTTTCTAGAACGTGGCCGCTCAGCGGGTCGGACTCCGATCTGTTTGAGAATGGAGCTATCGCACGAGTGTCGGAGGGCGGACAAGACGAAGCTGCGAAGGCTCTAAACTGATGCGGTGTGTGTTGCGCAAGAATAATCGCTGCAGTACATTCTTCGCTCGACATATGTTGAAATGTAGAAGGATTCTGGTGGGCGTTAGTATGGACGTAGTTCGAAGCTCGAGGCGAGAGCCTCCACTTTGCCCCGCGCTTGAGACTTCGTTGTTTCACATCTCGAAGTCTGCCTTGCCCTATAGCTATGCTGCATGTCGGCGGCTGGATAGACGCGCTCGTGAGCTTGTATCGTCCTAATGCTCGCTCAAGATCCCTCGTGCTACGTACCGGTCCCGAAGCCCGGCTCCGATTGGCGAAACCCAGCCACATCGCTGTGCCGCACATGGATACGGCGAGCAATTATGATGTCTAGACTCCAAGGTCAAGTTCCTCATTCAGTGACCGATTCCTTCGACGCGGGACAAGAAGTCGGGGGGGAGGGAGCAGTCACTCCTCGCCACCGGATGTTGCAGAGCGTTACGCTCAACGGTGCAATACTGCATCATCGCTGGCACACGTTTGCAGCTCCTGACGAGTCTTCATCAGCGGCGAGGCAGTTGGCAGGCGTAGTAGGCGTAGCAGGTGGGTCCATATCCGTTGCTCTCTCGCGTAGACGGTATTGGCATGCGGCATGGCAGACTCGGCGGCAGCGATGGTAGAGTGAGAGACAGGATTGGGTCTGTGGCCGTCCAAGTTGACGCTGGAGATGGAGTCAAAGGAAGGCGCGTACGTCGGAGCACCAATCAGCTGATGCTTGCGTTGGAGGAAGTCACGATGCCAACCCTCAGCCCATCCAACGTCGGCCGACGTCTCCAGGTCCAGGTCCACCACAGCCATTGCCTAGTCTATCCCGTGGCAGACGCACCGAGACTTCTCGCCAGCGATGGTTGGCAAGCGGAATCCGAACCAGCAGGCTCTCGGACGCTGACTCCGTGGCGTCGCAGGAGCAAACAACGAACGTGTGCCTCTCGAAAAGACGGGAGATTTGACGGGCGTCACGACGAGATCTTACTGCGTACAGCATCTCGGGCAACGCCCAAGCACCGAACGGGAAAACAACAGGGTATACCTGGAGTAGTCGACGCCATGTCCGCGGCCCGCAAGAGTAAGAATCGAGACACAACAGTGTGTGAGGATTAGATACACGCGAGGCTGGCGGGTGCACCTGTTCAGCGGAAACTTACCATACGACAGTCGCACGCTTCTTCAAGATCCGAGAGGTTCAATTAGACTTTGATCCGCATCCGGGTCGGCCTTATCCGCGATGACTTGAACAGCATGCCTTAAACTAACCGCAACGCGAATCGCCACTGACTATGCGTACATACCCTCGTAGGGGATCGAGCCGGAAGCGTTCATATCTTGTTGGGAGCGCGTTCCGGTGAGGGATCGTTGTTGGACGCAACGACTGGGTCTTCCACTGTTGGTCATGTTTCTCGTCGAGCAGGCAGGCACCTGAGAGCATTCATTGTACACCTGGACAGTACTTACCACCACGTTGCACTCTCCGACCATGAGGGAGTGGCACAGGAGCTCGGAGCGGCACGCAACCTAACCTAGCGGCAAGGGCACGGCCCAATGCTTCTCTGTCCTTTTTATATCCCTGGGATAGGATCGGCAGAGCAAAGAACAGTCCGCCTGTCTGCAAACTGGACAGAAGCGGAAGAATGATGGTGAAGCGTTCTCGAGAGCTCCTGTTGTGGCCGCTTCTGAGTCAGAAATGTAACGATCAAAAGAACAGTGGCTCCGCAGACGCTAGCTTGAGTCGGTTCTCGCACCCTCCTTACTAATTATACAACGCCGTCTTGTTCTCTGGCCCCTAACCACTCAGACGCCCGTGTGCCCGGCTACGCACTGCCGGAACTAGCGCGCGACCTCCATGGCCGGCGTTGGACAACCCAAGTGGCAAGCGTAAGCCCACCCGCACACCGACTACCACGGCCACGCTGTGATCGACCGAGCCATCATTTCCCAAGCCTCGAACGGGCGCTCTGGGGAACCGCCCCTGCCCTAAAGTCTCTGATGTCGTCTTACGTACATCCGCCATGCGTGGGAATACAGCATCTGGAGCCTCACAAGCAGCTCGGAGAGATGGCAAGTGAATGTTTCGAGAATGCGGCGCCTTCTGGAAGTCTTTATCACCGACGCGCCTGTGTCAGTCCGAAGCAGCGCAAGCCGACGTGCCACATGGCTGTAGTTACATTTCAGGACGAGTGGTGAATCGCCTTGTGACCGTGTGGGCGCATGCTCGTGGTTGGCTTGATCCTAGTCGACCCCTTGGGAGGGGAAGCTAAGGGAGTGAGCTTGGTAGGTTTTAACCGCTCTGGCGGTATCCTCGATGTTACAGGGCTTCCTTAGCCCGGGTTATTTCGCCCAAGGCTCAGCACCAGTGCAGTTGTGAATAGTATGCACAATTCGCTCACGCCCGGTGCGGGAGCGGCAGCAGAAACGCCATAACTAGAACGGGCGGCCCTCATCTGGCATGCCAGCGTTTCCCAGTTCCGGCTCCTTCTTCAAGCCTAGTCCGGTTCGAGTTCCCTCGAGTGAGCACTTTGGCCATAGCATATAAGCACCACCATCTGAGCCCCAGATTCACAGCCAGGTTTCTTCAAAACAAACCTCACACTACGGACTACCCTTAGATCAACGTTCATTTCTAACTTGGTCTTAAGGCCCAGCCTAGCCTCACGGACCAATCATTTGTGTCAGGCACTGCGAGACATAGTAACTCCGCCACCACGCGCCACTTGGAAAGGTGTCCACATATGAGCCATCGAGGATTTCAGCCTTATTTTACGGAGGATAACCTAGAACTCATCTTCGAACTAAACTTATCCACCCTAGACTCCAGACCAAGCCTCATCCGGACTGGACAGCCATTCAAAATCCCAGCGTTGTCGCCCTTCACTTGAGCATTCCGCCCCAAACGCATTGACCCACTCCCGCACGATATACATCCATTGCATCTCCCCGACAGAGTATCCACCATCTCGACAGGACGACTTCAACTTCAACATCATCCCGCGTCTTGCATCTGCGGGCACCGCACATCCGACCATGACGAACTACTTCTCTTCCGACGCAGAGATTGCTCTAATGAGCCAGGAGGACACACTTGGCCATCTTTTCCCTCAAAGTAGCTGTCAATCGCCGCCGAGTATCATGTATTCTCCTCCTCTACATCAAATGACGCACCGCCCTGGAGTTTCTCAACCTGGACTGGGCCCAATATACTCGCAGCCGCACGACTACAGGCCTATTGTGAGCTCGCCATATCCACCTCATGCTTTCTGGACCCCGCAGTCTTCACCATTACCGCAAGCTCATGTATCATACTCGACGTATCCTCCCCTTACCAGCATAAGTTCTGCGCAGACGCTGGCCCCCGACACCGCTTTACTTCCTCAACCGCTGGGCGCCACGCGACCGTCCAGATCTCATTCAGCCTCATCCTCAGGAGGACTGGGTATTCCGGCAAACGCTAGCCTGGACCGCTCGCCCCCTCCACTATCACGGTCGCTGTCTCCGAGCTCGCCAGATCTCCGGGCGTTCGGTTTTCCTAACAAGAACGGAACGTGGAGTTGCGCCTACCCCGGCTGCACCTCGCGCGCAGTGTTTACGCGGGGTTGCGATCTAAGGAAGCATCACAAAAGGCACACAAAATCTTTCTTTTGCCGGCATGAAGGTTGCCCGCAGTCGACTGGAGGAGGATTTTCCAGCAAGAAAGACCTGGCAAGACATGAAGCAAAACACAATCCTGGCGTCCTCTGCGACTGGGAGGGTTGTGAACGAGTCTTCAGCAGGGTAGATAACATGGTATGACCCCGTCGTATAAGTAAGACATGAATAGCGAACTAACACGGTGAACAGAGGGACCATGTAAAAAGGATACACCTGAAAGCGTCCAGAGCCAAATCATCCACATCGACATAGCCTACCCACCGCCGGTGACGCCTTTGAACGGCGTCTGAGCATAGCTGTTCCTTTTCCTATCAATTATCATGTTCGATACCCAATCTCCGTGTCGGTAGACAATCGTTCCAAAAGTCTGCGACAGTGAGCGCGGGCGTTCCGCTGTCACCTTTTCACGGGAACGGCGTTTACCCAGTACGACTACATAGAGGCAAGAGCTTTCAGCCGGTCTAAGGCTTTACGAATGTCAACGTTAAATGTGTTAGTTTTGCATCATCAGGATAGAGCAATTGGAAACGGCTCAGCTGAGCCGGAGTTATTTCTCGCGTCAATCATGGACTCCTCTTCTCTCCCACTTCTTCGTTACCACTCGCCACTCTCCGTTCCTTTGTCCCTTTGTCCCTTTGTCCTCGCAACACATAGCACGCACTTCGTATCTCAACGCATCGTGGTGTCCGATCTCCGAGATATTCTCGGGGTCCGCGAGCTAGTACATCAACAGGAAGCTCGTGCCATTCATGATCTGGTTGGGGCAACCGCGTCATTGCTTTAGTCTGAAACGTCCGCAGCATCGCGGGAGGCCTAAATTCTACAGCAAGGCTGACAAGGCTTGGTCGCCGTTGTGGTGTGGATCAAACGCCAGCGAATCAACACTAACCACCCACTAACTGTTTTGGACTCGGGTCTCTTGACGCGATTGCACCTGCACAAGTGTTGTGCACCTGGAATACGAGTTACAGGTCTGTTGGTGGACAGCTTTCATTCCGGTCGAGTTTACTCCGGACTTAAAGTCTTGATGTCGAGGACAGAGCGGTTGGTGGCTGCAGCGCCCAAATTCCGCCACCCGGCTTCGACAGGGGTTCATATAAGCATACACAGTCAGACGCGCGTGGTCGTTTGAATTGCTCGATTCAGAAGATGATGCTGCAGTCATGGCAACCGCTGGTCATATCGCCAGTTTGCCCAATCAGCTTAGGTGCACTACAGGATAGCAACGACGGATTGAGTCCGCTGCTCGACTTGCGAAAAGTACCACTGCCTAGGGAGACGGCGACTTCGTCCCAACAACGCAAAATGAAGTACTCCACAGCCAAGACTGGTAGTGAAAAGTCGCGAGTTTCGTAGCCTCCGATGCCCGAGCCTCCATCACCACAACCATGCGAAAAGACGTCATTAGTAATTACTGTGGGCGCTCGGCAGTCGCAAAAACGAACAACTTGCCATGTTTCGTTATTCCATGCTGTAGCAGTGTAGCTTCGCAGACTAATACTCCTTCGCCAAGCGTCCAGTGAAACTTCCTACTCGTAAGATGCGAGCAAATCGCACGCAGGTCCCATACCTAGGTCCCCAGGTGCGATTAGTCGTCTGACGAGGCATTACTCAAAAAGTGATTTGGTCCGAGGTAGCTCTGTATTGAGCTTCGTTTCTGAGCCACAATCTTCCCATCGCATCCAAAATGGTGCCTACGACTCTGCTCAAGCTTCATTTTCTCTAGAAATAGATTGGAATTGTACTCGGAGCCAGCTGCCACGAGCTTGGTTCGCCATGGATCGGCGATGCGTCCACTCGGTAACCTTCCACGGGAGGGTCCGGCAACATGGGGCAGCGTCGAGCATATCGGAAGGGTTCAGATACCACGCGGCTGGGAGAACTCGGGAGCAATTGCACCCTAGAATGTACCATCTATACATGGCATATTACATCATCACTCTGGTATACAGCCCCGCGTAGGGCCCAGGATTCAAAGCTACAGGCAAGCTTATCCTGTGATATCCAAAGCTTCGCAATACACCATGACCCTTCGTTTACCGTTAGGGCTTAGGATTGCGCGAGAAACGATACCTCTTTTGCTTGGGTTGCATTAGTGCAGATCTTAGAGCGCGCCCTAAGGACAAGTTGAGCCGTAGCAGGGGTTCACTTGTGGAACAAAGACGCGCCAACCGACGAGCTTGTCTCTCGTCTTCCTCATCTCTCCCAAGATGTCCTAACCACGCGAGCCTGAATGGCCCCCAACCCTCATCAAACCAACATCTCAACAATGCCACCATCCGTCTTGCCGACTAGCATGAGCCTTTCACGGCCTGCATTTTCAGGTGGGGCTGGGCTTCGAAGCCAGCACTGAATGGTTCCACTCCAAGAGCCCGGCCGAGCAGTGTCAAGAGCATTGACGACATACTGGACACGTCGTCGCTACCAGCATCATCGCCTGACGTTACGCATCACGCAAGTTATCGTCTGGGGCTCTGAGGACGTGCGCGTTTCATCTCCAAAATAACATCCGAGTATCGCTCGCTGCTGCGTGTTCGGCGATCTAAACGACCTTGGAACGATTTGGTCCGCCCGAGTAGACCCGACCCTGCGTTATGAATTAGACATAGTGCACAGCATTGCTTTAGGCTTTGGCAGTCACAGACGAGCAATGCCCTCACCAGGTTTAGAGAATATTCCAGAGTTGGTCTTGCTGGACTTGCGAAATCCGAATTTTCTTCAACTATTGTAGCCTTCCTGGAACTTCACTGCAGTCTTACTGCTTCTTTCTCGATTAACTGTGCTGCAGCACTGCTCGAACAGGCCTTTACGGGTCCGCCGTCCTTTGCTTCAGGCTCCGGCCTACAAATCGTTAAATCGTAACGGCAGCAGAACATACCACTGACGAGCTGCGCCGTATTTTTGCACAGTGTGCAGTGTATGACACACCTTCTCCATTGTCTCTCGCGTCGCAGGCCCGATTCAGAGACGGGCGTAATGGCGAGCACCCGACTGTTAAAGAAGGTGACATTTTCCAGCCGAACAACCAACTCCCCAACTTCTGTATCGCACGACTTTCGCACGGCTTAAGCAGACGGGCGCTTCGCAGGCTCAAATGACTTTCCATTGCCCCTTATTGCAACCGCAGACCGCGCTTCGTAGGCTTTCTTTCCTCCTTGATTTCCAAGCAGCTGGGCTGTCCCAAATCATGGTCAAATACGGTCACTCTTTGCGCAAACAGGCGTGCATTCCATCGAAGCCTTCAAGTCTATCTACTGAGGAGAGCGATATGTCTACATTTCTTCGTGCCTGATCATACTCGACATTTCCCGAGTCAGATCAGGCACGCACAACATTTCATGCCAGCCAATAGGAGAGCATCTCGTCACCTGACAGCCGCTATCTTATCGGCCTCAGATCTCGGGCCGAAGACGACGACTTCTGCCTACTTCGTTGATAGTGACGCGTAACGCAGCGCCCAAAGCAGCTATCGTGAGAAACACTAGATCGCAACTTAGGAGTCGAATTCTGTTTCTGTTTCCTCTTCACTTTTTGTTCATTCCTCACGCCTCGCCGCAAATGTTTCGATGCGAGAAATCGTAGGCGGGTGTTGCCTGGTCTAACTAATCCATCATCTACTATCTTCCGTGCCAGATTTCAATGGTATTATATCTTGACACCACAAAATCATCCTCGACATGAGTTTCAAAACAGTAGTTTCAACTCTCACTCTCGTCTATTGTTTTACTTTCGCGTTGGCAACGGCAACGCAGCAAACATCGAGCAACGATGTGCATAACGCGAACCACATCTTCAACGCCATCCATTCATCCACGCGCCAATGGGGCTCTTCACTGAACCACAATGGCATGTCCGTCTTCCTTGCCACCGTTCCGCAAGGCACCCAATTGTACCATGGGACGTACATATCGGAGCCCGTGAAGGGAACGGAATGGCTGGCTTTTGAGCCTGAACATGCGCTCATCTTTGCGCGTCCACGTGGACGGCCAGGAAGGCCAAAGCCTCCTCCCCCGGGTGACGATGGACCTGCGAAGACATGGCACGGTGAGATGCGGAGGCCAAGGGAGCATTGCGACCATGGAACAGAAGGCGTCGAGCATGATTTCCGTAGGCCTGCTCCAGGACATGGACAGGAGACTTCGCGAGACGGCGATCATCTCTCTCCACATCTACCCCACGAGGTACCTTCAGAGGAACATGGCCCGCCACCAGAGTTCCACGGACCACCACACTCTGGACCACGACCTGGTTCTCCCAGACCACCACCACCCTCGCAACATCCTTTGATAGCCTCAGACTCGGACGCGCCATCCCCAACCGGCTACCTCCACACCTACGCCGCAACGCACCCCCTGTCCCTTCTCTACATCGACGGCATGTCGGCAGGCAAAACCACCAACGGCACACTCGACAGCCAAGACCACCTCCTGCTAAACCTCTCCCTCGGCGACCGTAATCCAATGGGTGGCGAATTCGCTCGCGCCGAAGGGCTATGCAACCTTTCCTACTCCCTCTGGAACAGCAAGATCGACGGCTTTCTGCGCATGGAGATGGGTTTCGAAATCATCCTCTGCGATTTCGAGAAGAGTCTAGACAGGAAGGCGATCTTGGCCGTCGACACCCGTCGCGATGACGAAGATAGACATAAACATATTAGCACGATGGGAGGTTGGCGGTACTACCAGGCAGTTGCTGACCGGTACCATGGTATCGGCGGGGGTAGAATTGCAGTTGACTATGAGAACTTCGTGACAGCGTTCGAGCATACCGGATCGGAGCTCTGGGATAATGATTCGGAGAGCGATGTGCCCATGCCGCGGCTCACGGGCGTTGCGGACGCAGATCTGATTCAGATGAGAGATGCAGTGACATCCATGGTCCTGTCAGCCGGAACGAAGAGACAGCGTCTTGCGACGGACGCCAGAGCAGTGAACTGGCAAGCCCTAGTCGACATGCTAGTAACGCGATACAGCACGCCGTTGCATGCCCTCAGCAGCCCGACGTCTCCTCTCCGATCTTCCAAAGACGCCTTTGCAGACTACCTCTCCGCTCTTCTGCGGCCCTTCATCGACCTCACAGCGCGAAACACCACGCTCGAGACATCCCGCTGTATAGCGCAGATTGTGCCTCCACTACCCACACCCCCAGCCTCGCTGCCCTGCTTGGCTCATCGAACTGTACATGCCGTAGCATACAGCGTATGCCATACGTTGATTACAGCGTTCGACATAACCACTCTATCCCTACCGCGATCCGTCTCGTCCACGTCCCCGTCCCAACCGCCAAGCCAAGCCCTCGACCTCATCGATGCCTTGGTAGCGTATCTGCAGTGGACGACCTGGAAGCAGTGCGGTGCATGCAGAGATGACGAGCTGTGCATCGTGCCCATCTGGCCCATGGGCACACATGAAGAACATGCTAACCCGTCATGCAAGAACGAGAGCATGGCAGCCAATCGAGGTGGGTATTGGGGGTACAGACGCAGAGGCCCGCCGCCAGAGGAGCCGGGCAAAGAGCCCTTGTGTGGAAGGAGAGGCCGAGGGACAGGCATGGTGCATGGACATGGGTGTCCGCGGCCGGGTCCTCAGCTTCGAAAGCAAGGAGGGCACTTCGGTCGAGTAGCTTTGGCTTGGGTAGCGGCATGGCTGCGAGAGCTGGGTGTGGGATGGTAGGTGTTGGGGTTGGGGGCTAAGACTCGGGGGTGTGAAGTGTGGAACGAGCCGTGTCTGCGTGTTGGCATACGAGATGCGGTGGGCGTCGTTAGCCGGTCCAGTCTCGGTTGAGGGCTGGAGGTATGGTTCATGGCAGTGGTGCCTAGGGCTTTGTGAGTTGGCGAGATGATTGGGTCATCTTGACTGCAGTCAAATGAGAGCTGAACCATTGGACACTGTAGGGGTAGAAGACGGAGGAGCGAGCGGCATGAGCCGAGGGCCTACTCATGGCCTGTCCAGATCACGATGGAGGCTTGCAAAGGAAAGTGGAAGACTGTTGTTGAGGTGTACGATTTGACACCCTAGCTTCCTTTGTCCTATGCTTCCTGCGTTGTCAGTGCCGGCTGATTCACTTTGATACTCGGAACGACTGCATTAGGGATACCACGTAGCGCCGAAGTGAGACGTAGCTTACTTTGATCGAAAGCTTGCAGACTGAATTTCGAAAGATACCAATGAGATCGTGCATCAGAGCCCAGTCGAACCTCGCAGCATGCGTAATGTCCGTTTCCCCATCTGTCACACCCTTCATGTCTTGCTGACCGGTGGAAGCACTGGCCAAGGGTCTTGCGTGGCGGTCTACCGTATAGGCACCGACAGAAGCAAGAAAGATGGTTTGGATACTAATTGACGGAATGCTTTGCATGTCCGCTAGCCCTCGGCCACTGCATGTTCTGGACTGAACAGGGCTGACTTCCCGTTGCTGGCGTATTCCAAATGACTGGATATGGCAGACGTAAAATGCAACCTTGTTCTCGTATGATTGGCAATACGTTGCGTTGCAATTGCACTTTGTCATCTCCTGAGCTGAGAACCGCAGCTCCTCTCAGTAGGTGTCTTTACGAACACATGATCTTTCGATGAAACCCTTCCCTTGCTGGTCTCGCTTAAGGTTGCTCCCGCATATGTAACCGCAAAGCCGCAGGGAGCCAGGCCGAGATGGTGGGAGCGGTCAAAGCCCTGAGGCCTGATTCTAAGGCAGGCGTAATCCAGGGCAAATCTGGACGTAGAATGGTCAAATTTAGCGCTATGCTGCTCAACCACGTTGTGCTAGAGTCGTTCTAACCAGAAGTGTATCCAATTTACGTGAACGATCGCGCTTCTTACCGTCGAAACGGCTCACATGAGATGACCAGGAGGCCGCAGCGGGAGGACCGTGGTTGATGTGGCGATCGGACGAGATTGGATCTCGCGGCGCGAGGCTCAGCGGACATTCCGAGGTAGCGATTAGGCAGTGATATGCATTCTATCGGTGTGTGCGGCAGTGCGCGAAAGCTTGCGAAGCTTTGGGAAAGTATCTTGGACAATCATGGAGCTATCGCGGAGGCATGTTGATGATGTCCCGCTTAATTTACCGTATCTGCGCTAGTGGGCGGTGATCGTGAGGGGACCCGGCTGCCGTGATTGGCTCAGCAGAGTAGGGCTGCTGGGTGGCAAGAGCTCAGTCGGAACGGTCGACATGCAGGCAGAACAAGGCGGTGTCGTGGGTTCATGAGCTGCCGTAGTCAGAAGACGGTGCTGTCTCCAACCAGAGTCGAATACCAGCCCCAGAAAGTGCGAAAGGAGCGCTATGAAACGTCGGTGAACAGCCGCGACGAGCACCTAGTGCATTTGAGTGCCAGAATTGTGGTTGCACTTTCGTATCTCACATAGACGGACATGGCCGAGAGGTCCAAGGTAGGTTGCATTAGATATCCTCGGAAAAGGATCCGCGACCAAGTGACAATGTTCGTGGGGCACCCCTCAACTTTGATAGGAGAGACATGACTACGGTTTCGTAACCTGTTCGATACGCTGACGGATAACTTTACTTTTCACCGCGTTTTGTATTCTCTCACTCCATTTCAATGCTCCATGGATGCTGGACATAGGTAGGCTAGCTCCCAATCCATTGATGAAATCAAATCAGCCTCAAACTTGATTGTGCGTCCTATACGCTCTTCTGAATCGATCAGGGCAATACCGGCATCCGCATAGGTATAGCTTGAAGGGATGATGATGCCCTCAGGGTCTCCACCGATTGTCGAAAGGTTCTCCCTTTCAAAGATGGCCATCAAGAGGGTTTACTGTATCGAACGTGCGCAACCCAACGCTCGTAGGTGTCTCTGTTCCCTGGAAGCATGGCCTTTTCGGACCTAGAAGTTCCGATATGTATGAGTTCTTTCCAGTCGGCCAACTCATTACGGTCCATGGTAACCTTGTGAGTCCACAGAGGACTAGACGGTCGGACCTCACAAGCTTCGCGCTGGTAAGGACACCGAGATGCTCAAGAACAGTGTCTGCAACTGGTTTCTGTATGATCCCCTGGGCATCGCGCATGAAGGCATGCTCACCCAGGCCCGTCAAAGTCGGCGTTGTTGATAAGCCTCCAGAAGCCGTAGATGATGCTCAAGAAGCATATGACCACAACAAGTTGACCAACCCAGATTGGCAACCCTCTCGATGTTGCCTCGATGTCGCTTTCAGCCTCTGAAGACACGTCAGGCTCAGGGAATGCTCGATAGGTTCCGTAATTATCGGATGGTCCCACGAGCAGAGGCGCGCTGGGTGATCCCATTGCATCTTCGTAGGAAGGCGGCGCATATGCCGGAGGAGGATCATCTGGAGGGGGGATATGGTAGATGTATTGGGGGACGACAGCTGGTGGAGGGGCCTGGGCGTGCGGTGGGAGCTTGGGCTATCAGTTGTGAAATCATTAGGGGGACGGCAGGAGGATTACCGGGTACGATGAATTCATAGCGAGTGTGGTATCCAAGAGGGATTGTGAGAGAGCGTCTGGTCAGAGTCGACCTGTGCTGTTGAGGTTGGTGTTGGTGTCGTGTGTGCAACATGTGACGATGCTATCCCATCGGAGTAATGTACCGCCGACCCGCGTGACAGGCAGGTACGCCCGACGTTGTCTTTCACTGCTCGAGTCCCAATTCTAGGCAGAATACAGAGGAGTCGCATTCCAGCCTTCGACAAGCATGTCCCGCGACTCGCATTACACACACAAACACCAATTCTACTGCCAGGCCCGGCATGTCGCTTGATCCTTCTGCTAACCTGCAGATATTCTCACCTACGGGCTCTGGCCGCTCTTCGCCCTCTCCGCGAGCGGTGCGCACCAACACAGAGGAGGGTACGTGTGGCCAGATGCCGGTGTATACGTCAGAACAGCTGATTCGAGCTCTCCACAGCATTAGTGAAGAAAGATAAGACCTTTCGACGATATGCCTCTGGTGTCGAACGCGCTCTGGCGCTCTGGGATGCCGCGCAGCAGGAATGGGCCGACTACATATCCTTTCTGGGGCGTTTGCTAAAGGTTACAATGCCAGTCTATCCACAGCGCGAAGGGATCTGCTCATTCGCAATTATAGGCAATCCAGGCGCATCCTACAGAAAATCCGGTGATACCGCATAGCGATGCAGTTGCGCTTCGACTATCGCAGTGCCTGAACCCCTCGCTGCCCTCGGGCGTTCATCAAAAAGCCCTGGAGGTGTATGGCTATATATTCTCGATAATCGGAGTACGGCAGACTGCTATCCTTACTGCCCAAGGTGCTAATGACTGCTTCAGAAAGACGCTCTTTCTCGTGACCTAAATCTCTACTTTCCTGGCTTAGCCTCTGTGTTGTCCTTTGCATCACTCTCAGTCCGTCCGTTGTTTCTCTCGGTTTTCGAGAGCTACATCCTGAGGATCGATAGGGCTGCGCTCCGTCCTGCATTAAAGGCCGTGATATTAAGTCTCCTTCCTGGCCTTGAAGACGAGACAAGTGAGGATTTCGAGCGCATGATTTCAGCCCTCGACAAGCTACGAGATGCTGTCAAGAACCGGTCAGACGAGATCACAGACGCGAAGACCGAAAGCGGATCCTCTCACTTCTGGCAATGTCTTTTTCTGGCAACAATCACAAATGCCTCTCGACGACAGGGTGCACTGGCATATCTTGTGCGTCGGCTACCCAAATTTGGGACTACAAGACGCCGAGGGTCACTTGTGACCGAAAAAGTCGATGTTCCTGAAGCGCTCCCAACTGAGGCTGAGGCAGCAATTTCTCCCGAGCCTGGTCTCCTTATCCGGTGTTACGAAGCTGGATTACTAGATACTCAACTGTTGATTCAGAGAGGGTTTCTAGACTTACTAGTCAGCCACTTACCTTTGGATACTCCAGTCCTTCAACAACGAATCAGCAAGGAAGATCTTGGCCGCTTAGTGGCTGCAGCATCAAGTGTAGTTTCGAGGAGAGACATGAGTCTGAATCGAAGGCTATGGGCTTGGTTCCTTGGACCAGAACCCTCGGCTACCACAGATGACGGAGATTCTGTGGCATCTCCGGCTACAGAGAGAGGCAGCGGGACAGATCCGTCAACCTATCACGCGGCATACTTTTCGCAATATGGGCTCCAAGCCTTGACACATAGTGTCATGAAAATGATCAAACGACCAAGCACGCTTCCTGCCGACCGCGCCAGGCCGTTTCGGATATGCCTGTCTCTGATGGACCGATGGGAAGTCGGGGGCCTGATTGTACCCGAGGTGTTTCTCCCGGCTCTGCAGAGCGTCCAATCGTATAGCGAGATCGCTACGAAAGAACAGGTAGAGGAAGTCCTACGAAGCGCGAGCATCTTCTTTGACGGCGTTGAGAGTGGTCTGATTTGGGGAAAGTTAATGTATTTGGTCTCGTCATCGCTAGACACCAAGCAACTTGATCGACAAGAAGCACTTCGTAAAATGAAGTTGGCCAAATTCATTCTCTCTCGATTCAACTTGAAGGAGGAAGAGATGCTCGTTAACCACATGCCTCTCGTTATTGTTTCGACCCTCATTGCACTCAACATGACGTTCGACGGAGGAGAGAGTGAGAGCCTGGTAGATAGAGAGGTTATCGATCTTGCTTTCGAAATAGTGGACTCGCTTGTTCAAATCATACCCGATCGAGCGTTACGGACCGTACACAACGGAGAGCCCGTTGTCGAGGACATGAGCCTTGTCTCGCGAGAGGCAGTCTATCAGAAAGTCCACGCCTTCTATGAGGAACATCAAGGAAACCTGGACTATTCGGAACCCCCACTCGCAGCAGCTGAACTGGGCCAATACGTTCTACGGGAATCGATCAGCTTGTTTGTAGCATCACTGCCTCCGCGTGCGTGTGCGGGCTCGTCCGACATGCCCTCAAGAATTCTATCTAGCCTTCTCTTCAAGATCCAGCAATTCAAGATGTTGGAAGAGCATGATATCATGTCTACTTTCCAAACCATCCTTCCACTAGAGACTGTAGCAAGCCAGCCACTGCCATTTTGCCAGCTCGTTGCTATCACCTCGGTGTTATCAGCGCTCCAGACAGCTCATACCTCCCATCCTTGGGTAACGTCCTCCCAACTCGCAGAAGTCATGCATCCTCTTATTGCCTGTCTGTGGTTCTATCTTTCTCCTCTTTCGCCAAAATACCACGTCGAAGCCGTTCACTGTATGTTACAGTTGCATGCATTGTCCTTCACAGAGCGGATGGTCGAAGCAGCTATTTCTACAATTATCGTAGGAGCGCGCTCTGGGACCCGAGCACCGACTGTGAGCGCTCAGTCTGAATGCGCCCGCCGTTTTGCTGTCCTGTGGACCCATACAATGCACGAACTCACCTTGCAGTCTGAAAACAGAGGAAACATGTCACGGCGTTCTAGCGGAGTCATGACACCATTAAATCCCACTTCCTCGGTCGGTGGCTTTCAAAGTGTCTTGACACGACCGTTGCTTCTACTACTCGATTCATTAGCCGATGAGGGCACCGAGCTTTCAGTCTTTACAAGGAACTGGCTTCAAAATCTTCCGACATTGAACAAGGTCTTTGAAGTCCTAGTTTATCATTTGGATTCTCTTCACTGTCTACGCTCGAATGATACCCTATCTGCGACTCCGACATCACTGGCCCTACGGCTTCGGTTACGAGGGAACGATATAAGAGAATGCTTGTATTACTTGACTCACATTCTGCACATCGTTGAGCACCCTTCACACAACGTCTGGGCAACCCTAGTCGACACTGATGTCGCTCAGAAAGAGACTGTACCACCTTCCAAGATGGCTCTACAAGTGTGGTTGGTGCGGACCTGCTTGAAAGCTCTCTCTATCACGAATAATGCGACGGATCCTGAGAACGTCCAGCTACAAGAATTGTACCGAGTGGCTATTGCCATTATTGTTCAAGTATGTCAAGGGCCGTTTGCGTCATCGTTGAGAGACCTGGAGGTTGAAGTGCCTCTGATGGCCCGACTGAAGACAGCCACCCCTTCATTACAAAGCTTATTGCTAGAGGCGATACTTTCAGCCTTGCGTCTACGCCTCCTCCGTCCAGAGCAAGGCAGCAAAGCAGATCACACGGTAGGCCAGCAAGCCATGCAACGATCTCGATTGTCCTTCGTGATAGACAGATCTTCCGTTGAAGTGGAACCCGAACCGATCTCGCCTCCACCTCAGCTAGTCGATTGCTTGAAATATGGATTCTCGTCATCAACGAGCCGACTCGTGCTAGACGATTGGGTGCAATTTTTGATAGAAGTACTCCCTATGTTCGCCGACACCATATTCCAAAACCTCCTTCCTCTGGTGGAGTGCATCTGCAAGCAGATTACCAGGACCTTTGACGAACTCAAGGTCATTTTTAGTCAAACGAGTCCTGCTCCTGAAGGTTCGCCCGAGTCCACACTCATTTCCTTGATCAATGGTCTTGAGCAGATTTTAGCTAAAGCCCATGATCGTTTGATGATTCAAGAAACGAAGAGCACGGCAAACAAGTCTCCAGAGCAACCTCAAGGCTTCTTCGGAAACATGGTTTCTGGTGTGTTCACAAGTGAAGCAAACCAACAACGTATTCCAACGGCCAACACCAGGCTCACAGTCTTGTTGTGCTTTCAGGACACGGTCAGAATCTGCTTTGCGATTTGGTCATGGGGAGGCTACGGCGCGAAAGATTCGCGTCAGGATCCAACGTCCAGTTCATCATTCACCTACACGTCACAGCGAATGCGTAATCGCGCACGACGTCTTCTAGAGCACTTGTTTGCTGCGGAGGCACTCGAATGTCTAGAGACTTTAGCAGTGCTCTGGGTGCAATACGCAAAGGATGCTGTGCAAGCCACCGCTGTGATGGGCGTTCTCAACGTACTCAATGGCTCGAAACCGAAGCATACGATACCAGCGATCTTCAATGCCGTGTATAGTCGGACAAACCCCAGTGCTCTAGACCCGCATCGGATGTCGAGCCTTACGTCCGATCTGACGGACCTGGATTTGGTCACTTTCCTGGTTGATTACACAAAGTCTCTGGAGGATGATGCCATGGACGAGATATGGTCTGACTGCAATCTGTTTTTACGTGATGTTCTCGCCAATCCGCTGCCACACCGGCAGATACTGCCAACGTTATTAGAGTTCGCCGCCGTGATAGGGCAAAAGGTGGACAATACCAACTTTGGAGAACAGCGGAAGATGAGGAAAGAGCTGGCGGTAAGCGTGCCCCTGATTGACCTTGGCTGTCACTAATATCGTCCGACTAGGACATCTTCACTAGAGTTCTTACTGCAACTTTTACTACACGGTCTATGGGTTTCCTGCAAGACCCGTCGCAAGTAATCGCTACAGAGAAGGTCTCTACAGCAGTGCCAACTAATGGCACTCACGGTCATAGACGTACGACGGATGTCGTCTCCATCTTGACACTCATAGTCCCATACCTCCCAATCATCCTCATCGATAACGACCGAGTCACAAACGTGGTAACAACCATCTCCACCAATGTAATAGGGCCTACCTTCCGCGCCAAGGCGTTCCCAGATAACGTCTCGAAGTCTACGCTCGACCTACTCTATCAGCTCTCTCGCGTGGCACAAGCCAACAGATCCTGGAAAAAGGATATTTTCGATGCCTTCAACGATACCCGTTTCTTCAATACCCCGCTCCCTCTCCTCAAGTCGTCGTGGCTGCCTGTTCTCTCACAGTGGACCCATTCAGATAAAGATCGACTCCCGGAATTGTTATCAAGGCTCTCAGCTCCCACCACTGCCGGCATCATGTTTGGGGTTGGCGCGTCCTCAGCCCGACAAGAAGCCGATCGGAAAACTCAGCTGACACTTCGCCGGCTCACCCTTCTTCTCCTCGCCGCACCTGAAGATACTTTCACACCCAACCTCCAGCAGTTGATGGAGAAGATATCTGAATTATTTGGTGCAACCCCAGCTTCTTCTCCCTCGTCTATTACGCGATCTGAAGTGATAATTCTTCTTCGCGCCATCATTCTCAAGACATCATCAATTCACCTCGCTCCCCTGTGGCCCGTCATCAACGGGGAGCTCAACTCTGGGCTCTCGTCACTCCTGCCGGATGCCGAAAACAAGGATGGCTACAATAATGCCGGACTCATTCAACTTTGCAAACTGCTTGATCAGCTGGTAGTCTTGGACCCGGACGACTTTCAGCTTATCGAATGGCTCTTCATTACCGACACCATCGATGCGGTCTATAAACCAGAATCCGCCTACCCAACATCCCTAACCGACGAGATTGCAGAGATCCTGTCTGCGTCTGAGACGCCAACGTCTCGTCCGCGTTCAGTCCCTGTAGTGCCACACCACCAGTCATCGTCTTCAGCTGATGAACCCAAACGAACCCTATTCTTGGATCCTCTTATTGACGCTTTACAGAAAGAAGAGGGTGCCGAGGTCACGGATATGGCGAGACGTGAGCTAGTAGATCGAGTCGTGAGGCCGTTTTTAGGTCAATTAGCGATCGTCAACTTCGAGGCTACATATGGAGGAGGTGTTGCCGATTGGCAAGGGGTGTGGGACAGCGTGGTTGCTGATGCTAGAGGAGTCGATTAGGGTTCCCCCATTGTTGCTCACCCATACGCAACATTTGTAGTGGGTTCGACACGAATATGACTAGTCTCAACAAATGCTCGGCAGTAAGCCACTAAATGCAACAATGGCTCTCATGCTTCAGCGCCTCGCGGTTGCAGCGACAATGGGATTTGGCGATGGCCCCAAGGAAGCTTGAGTGAGTACCATACCACATCTCATCAATGCTTGAATGACTCGCCCAAGCTCTTAGACACCTGATCATGCCCACATCGAATCCCGGCAACCCCAGTATCCCCCCAAATCTCTGCCCACCCTGCGTTCAACTGCGGATCCGGCTCCAACATCCTCCCCGGCATATTCTTCATCTCTAGCTCCTCGAGGAGCAAGCCCAGTAGACTTCCACAGTCCCACGAAAAGCCTTTCTTTCTGTCTTCACATCGATATCATACAACTCGTCTACTGTCAGCTGTCCACGTGCCGCCCGTTGCGCTCGAATCGCTTCCGCGGAAAATAAGCCGAACGCTACGGGGTGATCTCTGGCGCTTTTCCAGGGCAGCTGGGGCTTCATCAGCTGGCAGAATATGAGCGCGATGAACCATATATCTGCATGGTAGGGATTGTATTGGGGCGTGAATGGGCACAGCGCAGAACACCATGTTCGTCTATCTTTCCCCATGGGAGGCAAATACGGACGAGGATAGTCTTGTCGGCGGAGAAACCCATTTCCCACATCTACCGTTTGTTGCCGATACCGCTGACAGGACGAGATTTTCTGTTTTGAAGAGACGAGATGATGATGACGATGGCGGCGAGCTACAAGAGAGTACGAAAGGCCCTCTCGTAATGCCTGTGCCTGGGAGCGCCATATTCTGGATGAATATTCGCGCTAATGGGATGGGTAATCGGCGGAATCTGCACGGGGGATTGGGGGTGTTGAGTGGTGTGAAAAGGGGGATGAACATGATAGGTATGGCATCTGGGGTCGAGCGGGATTAAGCTACGAGGGAAAGAGAAGAATGAGTAGCATTACAATTTGGAACGTATTTTGCTAGGCCGATCTTGAAGATGCCGAAGAAGAGTCAAAACCATCTGAGACACTCATTGAACATGAGAACACTGAAGATCGGGATGTGTCGACAAGATTTGATCTGATAGTCCAAGGGTAGTTCTAGGTAGGAAGATAGAGAGTGTAGTGTTTTGCTCGTAAAGTCGTTGTTCTTTGGAGATCCGTGGTTCTGCGTTACTCTTATATACTCGAAAATTAGGTAGGAAGATGGTAACATCAAGAAAAATTAATCTTACCGCACAGTACTTTTGACGTATAAGATTGTTTTTACGAGATGCCGTGGTGATGAACCACTCACCGCTTATGTATCCAAATGACATAATCACCCATTATCACGGTACTTCCCGAGGTCTTTCACTCCTTTACTTTAGGCTTGGCGAAAGAGTTAGCGTCGCACTGGCAAGCAAACACCGTCCCTTACCCACTCACGATCTTCTATCCACTTCCCAAATCGACTAGACCAACGAGAGGAGCAGCAAAACTGCCAATGATGACATCCCCAAAGAGTTCTAGGTTCGGCGTGTTCACGGCTAAAAAGTGAGTAAACTCTACTCTCTCTCGCACAGGGTTATTGATTAGCTGACACGTGTTTCCGACAGGTTTGAGTACGAGGCGACGTTCATCGTTCGAGTCGGTACGCTATCTTCGCAGAAAGATTTTGTCGTACATGAAGGCATCATCTGCCCTCGCAGCGAGTTCTTCTGTCGCACCATGAACGGCAATTGGTCTACCGCCAAGGATCGAGTCGTGATCTTGGAGGATGCTGACCCGGACATATTCGCTATCTATCTCAATCTCGTATACACCAACCGTCTGCCCACTATGGAGTGCTCTAGCGATGGCAACACGATACTACTTATGACAAAAGCACAAATCCAAGAAGAGTACACACGTCTCAGTAAACTATATATATTGAGCGAGCGCTTCCTCGATCGTGAGGCGAAGAATACTATCATTGCGGCACTTCTAGAGCTGTCAAAAGAGCGGAGCAATGCAGGTTGGGTGTGCGCACCGCCGGAAGTTGCGATCAATCTCGTCTACGAAGAAACGCATGGGGGAAGCCCGATTCAGCGTCTATTCGTCGATATCTATTCCACGGTCCCGGATGATAAGCTCGAAACGGCGAAATCAAGCGAGCCACTACCGAAAGATTTCTGGTGCGATGTTGCGATTGCGCTACGAAAGAGGATTGGCGATCGTGTGGGCTTTCGAGAGACTGTAGATGCGTACTTGGAGAACACACAGGAGAAAGGTTAAGTTGAATTGCATGCCACTGCACTAAAAGGGACGGCGGCAAAGTGATGCAAGATCTCTTGATTCAGCGACACGAATCGATATAAACTCTGAATGAAAAAGAATTAGGCTGAACAAGCAGATGCTTACCGTGGTCTATAGTCATATTTTGCTCATTATGAAATGTTTAGCTGTCATGCTGTGATGTCTTGATTGCGATGTGCAATGACCGCGATATCGGGCTTCTCTCGTCTGGATATAAAATATACCTGCGACTATCATGAAGTACATTGTAGCGAAAACTGTCCCTTTGACAGACGTAGAGTTCAAGTGAGAGGGCTAGGTCCCAGCATTTCGCATCACTAGCTCTTCCTCACCGTGGTCTGTGAGGCAGGTCGCTCTTTCACTGATACAAGCTTGGCGCCAGACGTCTTGGCGCCACATATTACTCCATATCATTTGTATCTCACCATTGTTCTTCTCACTCACACGACTATCCACGTATCATCGCCATTACAGCAGCGCAGCATGGCGCCCATCAAGAGTGCCCGTGTTCTGAGCAGCGAAGTGATCAGGTAAGTTGCCCGGGAATGTACGCGTCTGCAAGATAAAGGCGTTGCTGATAGATCGCTCACCTAGCTTCGACCCAAGCACTATCTTGACTGTTATCGTGGGCTCCCCACCAAAACAGAGGTCTTTTGCGGTGCATGAGGGCGTCATTTGTGCTCGCAGCGATTTCTTCCGACGGGCTATGAACGGTGACTGGTCTGAATCCCAACAGCGGCTTGTCACATTGAGCGCTGAAGACCCGGATGTGTTCGGCGTGTATCTCACTCATGTCTACACGGGCCGGCTTCCATCAATGAACGGACAATACGACATCTCACCGTTACCAGAGAACTTGAACGGTGGGTTTGCAAATGAATACCAACGTCTTGGTGAAGTTTACGTTCTTTGTGAACAGCTACAAGACCGCGAAGGCAAAAACGCGGTGGTTCTCGCAATTCTCGCCATGGCACAACACAACCTTTCGACTGATTGTGGCTGGATCTTGCCTTCTGACAATACGGTTGCAAACATCTATGATGGGACGACAAAGGGGAATAAAGCCCGTAGCCTTCTTGTGGACCTCTACACCAATGCTACCTCGCGTTTCGTAGCTGATGGAGCCGATAATCTTCCTAAAGAGTTCCTACATGAGCTCTCCGTTGCACTTCTGGAGACTGGAAACGAACGATCGGTCGCTGCGCGAAAGTCAGATGGGCAGGAATATCTTGAACCGGACGAGAGGGTTGAGTAAAAGAGCAAGGAGGCAAGCAAAATGGAAATACATGTCTGATTCGGCATTGAGAAGCAGACTGGATGTTGAAGATTGAGATGACCAATACTCTACTCCCTCTGTAATATCTAAGGTGGATCTGGAGTATTGACATCCTATATCAACAATTCTCCATTAAGCCCTCAGCTTGTTTTCCGGGACACGTTACGGGCTGTCCTTACACTCCGTAGGCAGTATCGCCATGCTTTCCAGCGATGCAATCAATTTCGATACTTTTGTTCTTAAAAACCTGAGAATGTGAGGCTACAAGCTTTATCCTCGGCTTGCATATGGAAAATTTCTAAGTCCAAAAAGGATACTCATGATCAGGTGCTCTATTGGAACAATTGTGCATTCGTCTTGAATGAAAACTCGGAAAGATTGCTTGGTCTACCTACTGTCAATTCTGGATTGTGACGTACTGGTAATGAAATCAAGGCCCAAGGGTTGTTGGTGATGTTCAATTACAGTTCTGTTGAGATGTGAGTTGAGGAGCGAGACTGCTGATTAGTTAGTGTGGATTCCTGCCCAGGTTGACAGGCGCGTGCCTACGCATGCTAGAAATTGGAAGGTAACCCTTGCATCGCGCCTCTCACGATGCTCCAGTTCCCTTCTATAACGAACTCTGCTTGAGCGTGCTGCAGATGGGTTCTGTTGGTTAGGTCCTGGCAGATAAAGTTCGCAGTCTAACTAATTGAGGCTAGTGTATCCCTGGAAAAACATCAAGGCATCGGCATCCTCAGCTACTTCTATGAACCTCCATCCACCATCCCTTTTGATCTACTTCCTCACGCTGCTACCAACTATAATAATATTTTCATATACACGTCATGGTTTCCTTCAATCCCATACACAGCACTCGAAGCCAGAGTGCATCTGCCATTAGGTAAGATCAGTGGGTGGCGCGGGTTTACAACCCTCCCGGTCCGTGACATGGCATGCTGCTGATGCATTCACCAATATAGCTTCGAGATCGACCAAATGTTCGGTGTCGAAGTCGGCCCCCTTGATGACCGGAAAGGGTACGTGGTGTACGCTGGAATCCTTTCACGGCGCAGCGAGTACTTCGCCCGGGCCATGAAGGGCCCCTGGAAAGAATTGGAGGACCAGCTCATTACCCTACACGACTTCGAGCCAAGAATATTTGAAATCTACTTGAACCATGTGTATACCGACCGACTGCCAACCATGACCGACGATGATTCCGAGTGGGAAGATCTTGCCCTCACGTACGTTCTTTGCGAGTGGCTACAGGATTGCAAAGCAAAAGATGCTATTATCCTAGCTATGCTGTCCAAAGCACAGAAAAGCTGTTCTCTCCGAGGAGATGATCCAGAGATACCTGGTGCGACAGCAGTGCAGACCATTTACCTTGGGACGCCGGACGGAAGCCCAGCTCGCAGACTCCTTACGGATATATGGACCTGTTCAGCGCACGATTGCATAAACGAGTACTATGATGTGCTTCCAAAGGACTTTCTCCGTGATCTTACGATCTACTTCTTGAGAGAGAGCGAAGGCCATGGAGGCTGCCTCATTGAGGAATCGGACGGAGGTGAATATCTGGAAATCAAGGAGAAAAAAGTAGACCCCTCCCCCAACAAAAAAAGAAAATCTCCTCTCAATGAGAGGGTAATCAAGAAACCGTCAAGTCTGAGGGAAAGGGCGAGGAAGAGCTCCAAGAGCCCCGAGTCAGTGCAGGACAAGAGCCAGGACGCAGCAGCCCCATGAAAGGGGCAAGAGTATTTGGATATTCACTCTCATACCCGAATGTTGGCAAAAGGTCAAACAACTGTGTGGGTCAGAAGTAGTCAGGACGAGCAGTCTTGCGACCACTGGAACTTTGCGCTTGAGTGGGTCAGGATGGTCATTTCCCTTTGTAACGATGCTGGTGTCGACAGATTCTTTCCTCCTTGTTGCATTACTTACTGCATGAGCTTGTTATACCATGTAACATATGATCTTCAACGCCCATCTTGTAGGGCACAATTATCAAAGTTTCGCTACCATCAAAGGCGTCCAATAACTACAGGACAGAATCATGAATCATCCTGTCATCCTATTAGCGAAGCAAGGAACTGAAAGCCAAACACAGCAAGGACTCACTAGCGCAGCTCAAGTCACAATGCTGACACCACGTACCACATAATTGCGACACGCCGACCCTCCATATATGCAGAGTCTACACACGTGCGTATCTCCGCGCATTTGCTACTCCTTTCTTAATTCTCACTGCCCACTTCTCACATCTCACTCCCTACTTCCCACTTCCCACTCCTCACTTCCCCAACTGTTACACGGAACACAAACCCCAAACCATCGACCCACTACTATACAAGAACCCAGCATCAATCACCTCTCATCTCATACGCTTACCTTGATATTACAAAAAGCATTTTGGAGGGCACTAACTATAGAGGATACCAAAAGCCAAAAAAGCCCTCTAGTTCCAGGCTGGAACATGACTCAATACATACGCGCTTTTCGTACTACTACACTATCATGCCGCTAAATTAGTACACTATAACATACTCCATTACACCACTACACTATCCACCCCTTCGGGAAAACAACTACATCGCTAGACCAACACTACACCACCATTGCACCCCATTACACACAATACTCTCCGCCTGCCTTTTTCTCCCTCACACACACAGCCAACACACGCACGCCCTCTACCCTCACTAAACCACAACCATGAAAATTTGCACAAAGGACCGGTCCTTATCAATCTACTCCTATTCCAACAGTCCTTCATAATGTTAACGTCTCTCGACAACACTACGAACTTTGCGATATATAGAGAGATCGACAGCAAGTCAAAGACTAGTACTAAAGTTTACTCATGCACGATGGATAAGCCTTTTAACAACGACGGACGGTCATGAGATGGCGTATATGATATCCCTTCATTTCCGCAGATTTAGTGTAGGCATCTAGCCAAGTCCAGTAGTCGCGAACCAGAGTCATTCCAAAACGAAGAGTATGTTCAGTCGGAGCTACGTCAGGCGCAAAGCGGGAACCTTGGAATGTGAAATTTCCGTCTAGATTCATATCAGTAGATCCATCTGTTCGCAGTGCGAGTGAGAGATGCGACGAGGTACAGAGTCACCGACGATTTGTATTGAGACTAGGTACTTCCGCCTCAGCCACTCATCAGACGCGCGAGTTCGTAGCGAACACCGTCCGTCATATATCCACATCGGGCCCACCGAATAAAGAGGCATATACGCCCACCAACTCAACCCCCCATAGAATAACCTCCCTCAAAGAACGCCGACAAAGCCAGCCAAGTCATGCATGCGCACACGACCTACCACGTCCGACCCCTGCACGCCTGGATACCATCATTAAAATCGCAGTAGCAGCCCTTGCGGCATTGATGAGGACCCTTGTTGTACATGTTCTGACAGCAGCCGTCCATGCAGTATTTGGTCTTACAGGGGCGACACGTCTGGAGGTACTTGGTACACTCGTTGCAGTCGAAGATTCCAATTCGACATATACCTGGCGCGTTATCCTGTTCACCATCCAAACCCTCCTCTTCCTTTGTGTCGATAGCGGCAGGCTCGATAGCGGTCTCGGCGCGCGTCTCGAGCGGATCGTTGAAGAAAGTCGTAGGATCGAAGCCAAGCTCCTGCATGGCACCTTCAACGCCCTTCTCATTGATCATCTGAGCTTGATCCGGCCAGATGGGGATCTTCTCGCAATCGCCTTTCCTCCACTTCGCAGACTTATCGCAGAAACACCCTTTACGACATTGAACAGGAGCTATGAGCGGGTCCCACGATTTGCAGGTGAAGATGAGACAGATGCTGATCCATTTTCCCTTTGCCTCCCGCTCGCACCGTTCATAGTACTTAGTATAGATGTCAGAGCACTCGCCGCAGTTTTCGCTTGCTGGGCTGCACGAGAGCTGGGGGCCGTCCGGCGGTTGTGGGTTGGCGCTATCGGCGATACTGGGCTCCTTTACTGGTGCATCGCGGTCGTCGAGAGTAGGGATAGAGACTTCGGGCTCTGGCTGCTCTTCCGCGGACCATTTGCCGCACGGTGACTTCCATTTCCCAGCCTTGTCGCAGTAACAATGCAATTGGCATTGTTGAGGAGCATCGCGGGGGATATTCTTGCAGCATTGTCCCTTGTTGCCATTATTGGTTGACATGCATCCTTTAAACCAGTCGTCGCAGGCGTCGCACTGGAAGACACCCGCTTTGCATTTGGCGGGAGGCATCTCAACAGACTGGTCTCGACTCTGCTCGCGTTCGTGCTCCGGCTCTTCCGCGGGTACAGCCTCTTCAAATGGTGACTTGTTGCACGGCGGCTTCCATTCTCCGGCCTTGTCGCAGTAACATTTGGATTGACACTGTTGAGGAGCTTTGTAGAAGTTTCTGCAGCAGATTTTCTCGGTACGTATTTTCCTGCAACTGTCCCACCACTTACGGCAGCCGTTGCAGTTGAAGATACCCACTCGGCAGAGTCGGGGGGCACCACCAACAGACTGATCTTGATCCTGCTCGCGAGCGTCAAGTGCAACATCAACTGGCTGCGCAATCGTCACATCACCAGGCGCTGCATCCCTACCCGCCTTGTCGCAGTTCGGGCAATTATTGCACTATACCGTCAGCATCACCCTCTTTGTTCCCCACAGTCTGACTGTGGCTCTGACCCTTACACGATAGGGTACTTACACGTCCAGCGGGCTCCTTTTGGCATATATACCCGTAGCATTGCTGCTGGCGCCACCCAGTGAGCTAGGTGTGAATGTTAGTAACAACGACAGCGAGATAGGGCGCGTAACTCACCTTCGAGCAGATATCCTTTCCCTTCTCGCACGAGGCTTTGTTGCAGGAACTGCGATCCGTCGAGGGAAACGCGGCCGCGAGCGCAGGCAGAAGGAGCGCGATGGAAAGCAGGAGCTTCATCTTGACGACCGACTGTTTCCTCCGAAAGACACAGAAAACAGAGCGTTGGGAAGCAGTGGGTGTGCAAATGGCTGTGTGGGAAGGAACAAAGTGGGATGAGTGGGATGAGTGAGAGGGGAAGGAGGAGAAGGAAAGAACACGTGCCTGGGACCTACCAGGAACCTTGGAAGGAGCGCGTTGGTCACGTGTTGGGAGATGAGCAAACAGTGAAAATCCGGCGGCCGCAGCAGCCATTGGACGTCAGTGAAAGACCTGTAGCCACTGCCTCTAACAACGATACTCGGAGAATACACACCAGTTTCGCTCGCCATTGTCGCCGACTGCGGAAGCTGGACGTCCGCAGGCGTGCATGAAGATCCATTCCCTAATATGACCTGCCTTCCAAGGTTGCCTGGGAATTTGGTATTAAGAATATGTCACCGTTTCACTCTGTCCATATCGTAGGTAACCACATCCCGATGCATCTTTTTTTCTTCGGGGAATGCATTCGTACCGGGGCAAGTATGCAAACGAAGGTAACAAGCCAGCCGCCCACATACGGCCCAGCTGACCTAAGTGCTCACACTTCGCCGGCCTACTGACTCTCCTCTTAAACATGAGTTCCCCAGATATTACGATACACCCAGACTCGGAACCTCACCCATCTCCTGCTTCGGCGTCCCTGCAATCGAATATGTCAGTTTCCACCTCATCTTTACGTTCGTTCCCTGCCCTCTTTGCACGCCGTTCAACCGGATGGTCTGCAGGATTCCGTTCTGTTGGTTGGGTGATAGCGAGACGCCAGACTGATGTTCCATTTGTTGTTGGTAAACCTAGGCTTATTAGCAATCTGTAACTCTGACGACATGTCCGTCCACCGTAATTGCAACAAAAGAACTAGGAAGATGATCGCTTACCTTTGAGACGGCGCTCTGAAACGTTAGATCACTGATAGGTGCTGGTGTATTGTTCGATATTCGGGAACTAATTAACAGCACTGTGTCTGAATCCCGTCTCACTGTGAAAACTACGCTGACTGCGCTATTCACGATGGTAATCTCTTTCGAGGTATCAGGCACTGCTGATGTGAATGTCCATTCGTCCTCATCATTTGAAGCAGGAATGGTGCTTTGGGCGAGACTCGACAGAGGTGCAGGCGAACCTACGCCAAGAAGATCGGCTGAGCCAGGTTGTTGTGGCTTTACCGATTGCTGAAACTGAAAAGGAGAGGCTTGGCGGGGTGCCGGGGAGGTGAGGGCAGCAAAAGGATCTGGCGTTGAGCGCGCGGCTTGTGAAGGTGGTGCTTGTGAGATGGCAGGCGGAGGTGGGGATGAAACGTGAGACGACGGACCGGAATTTGTCAATCCGCCGAAGAGGTCGTAGGTTGTTTGTTGTGACGGTGCCGGTTGTGACTGGTTTTGCGGGACGGAAATTCCAGAGAGGCCGAGTACTGCCATTGCTTTAGGAGCGAGGCGGAGTGGATTCGGGATAGACTTACTTGAGCCGTTAGATGCACCGAGTGAAATGCCCCCTGTCTGTCCGAAAGTACTTCCACCTAGTGACAAGCCCAGTAGGTCGTCTTCTAAGGCGTTTCCCTTTGGCGCCGGTTGTGACGGCTGACCTGAGGCTCCCGAAGCTGTTGCGTCGTTTGCTGACACTGGCTCTGGATCGCCAAAGTCGATCAGATTCAAGGTGTTATTAGCTCCCTTGGTCACGCCAGCACCGCTTGTACCCAGTGTGCCTTGGGGAATCTTATTTGCGCCTTCAATGTCTCCCTTCTTGAACAGCTTGTACCTTTCTATCGTCCGATGGATGCTGTCGTTGATCTGGAAAAGCTTGGCTACTGCATCGTGGTCCTCAGACTCTTCTTCGCACATCCTCTGGATCTTTGGTTGCGCGCTTTGTAGCGCGTTTGCGAGTTCCTAAAACAATCATGTTTAGCTCGATGAATCCCAATGTCGTCTGAAGTCGTTCCGTACCTCGAAAACGTCGCCTTCTTGTATCTGGTCCCCAGGCTTGTACCCCTGCAGCATCTCCTCTAATATGCGCGCCTTTTGCTGGATCTTGGAGACCTCCTCCGCCGCCTTTGCTCTCCAGTCGGTCTTGTTTCGTGTATCGTAGCCGGCCATGACTTTCATCAGCTTATTAGCCTCCTGCAGGTCTTGAGGGCCACCGCGACGAATCAACTCCTGGAGTTTTGCGGATTGAGCTTCGCGTTCTTCTTCTTCCATCTCATCGGCGGAGCGCAGATTCTGTACACACAGTCAGCAGCCACGCGATGCCTCTTCGCCTACAGACATACATCGCTCGGATTCAACACTGCCGCATCTTCCTTCCGAACCTCAGGGAATATGTATCCTTTGTAGCTCAGAAGCCTGTGCATGTCCCTTATGAATCCAAGATCCTCCTTGTGCCGCGACGTTAGACATATCGTCTGCCGCCATTCTTCGATCAGTTCGAGTATACGGTTCTGGACGCGCGTGGGATGGACTGGGGGCCGCTCTGGGAATCTCCGGACGAGCTCGTTGAGGAATTCCTTGGTGCTTATTTGGAGGTGGAACGGGTAGCCGCAGTTTTTGACGCAAATATCGAGGAGCTGTGTGACGTGAGTGCGCTGCGTGCGGTGGGGGCGGGGTGGTAGCCTACGTTGAGTGCTAGCAAAGAGACGTTGGGGTTGCGGTGGTTGACGAAGTTTACTATTGCGACTGCTGCTTCTCGTGGGCTGGCATCTGGGGTTAGGGCTGAGCTATACTGGTGGGTTGTGGGTGTTCATACGCCGAGCCTTTCTTCGCATTGATCAGGTCCGTAATCTCGAGGTTGAGTGCCAAGTTGGGCTCAAAGTTCTGAGGGTCGCAAGCGTTCACTGCACCAAATGCATGAGTCTACGTCCAAAGAGCTATTTCCCCAGGTACGCACATATAAAGCGCTGTAGTTGTGATGTGGGAGGCTCGCCGAACCCGCCATAGCGGTCTCGCGCGGCCATCCGCGCCGAGGCTGCCTCCATCGCCGCCGCCTAAGGAGCGTAGGGTCTGAGTACTTCGGTAGGGAGTGCGTCTGGGAGAGACAAGGATCTAGGAGGATATGCGCATGGAGGCGACCGAGGGCGAGCGACGTGAGAATGAGCGTAATGCAGCAATTGGTTTGGTGGGGCTGGAGTGGTGGAGTGCTGGTACGAGCCACACTTGGGGCTTGGCACCCATTCACTAGGCTACTGCATGGATTAGATCCCTGACCCCTGGTCCTGCTCTTATCATTCTATTCAGTGACCAATCTGAAACCATCTTTATCATCTATACATTCGGATTCTTTGTCCTACATTTATGCTTCATCGCATTGGTCATGTAGTGGAATCTGCAAGACACGAGTTTCATAAGACGTGGAGAAGTTTCGAGGTTGGCTGATCGCGGGTACTTGATAACGGTTGAGCCATATCAGGAGAGATCTACTTCATACCTAACACCATTGTAATATGTCCCTTGAAGGTGAATACAGAGTGCGACGAACGCCAACAAAGCCTCTTGACTTCTGGCTGATTTCGGTATAGCTATACCTCAACTAACACACAATTCTAGTAGCCTGGCATGTCATCGAGCATAAAAGTGTTATTCAACCAAGTCAACCTACTCTTTGCAGCCACCAATCCTGGTATGTCCACTCATCTACCATCAGTCCTATCCGCGATACCCTTAGCTTTATTCCATCAATCTCTGACACGGCCAGGTCTATATTGTCCTAGATACGCTGTTCGAGGTTCCTCTTCCTCTCGCAAAGACAACATAGTACGCCAGCCCCAGTCAAATGGTGATCGACAATCACCCAGCTGGCGATAAATGAACACCTCAATCACTTAACCCTTCTATTCACTTTGCCATGATATATCAATACTATAGTCTGTCAAACAGAAAGCGCATGATCCGAAGGCCTGATCGCAAGGTACGAATAGGCTCGGTGTTGTCTCATCCTTGGCTAGCTCGGGAAGCTGTAGGGGGGCATACTCGGGGCATCCCTCTGACAGGGTAAGATGTGCACAGACTGGATCTCCCATGATGTCGAGGTGGTTTCTAAGCGATGTTGAGGCACCTCGCGAATGTCTCAATGATATGACTGATACCACTAGAAGTTGGCCATCGGTGATACGTGCATGCTGGGATGCGGAGGTCACAACCCCGTCTGAATGATGCGAACGATCCCAATCCTCGAATATGTGGACTGGCAGGCCGTGAGCGGGTTCATAAGAATTGTCGATTCATAACCAAGCGCACCTGATAGTAAGGGATGTGGCAAGGGAGGTGTGAGGAACAGAACGTTGTCGAGGTTCGTCTTGCATGGCATACGCTCTTCATACGATGGAGGGATAGACCTGCTCCAACGTCGATGCCAGCGATGTAGCTTCACGCAGTGGTGGCAGACGTAGAGAAAGGCCACGTCCTTTTTTAGCCACAGCAGTAGTTCTTTCTTCCTGCCAAGTCTTGGAGTGGATGCTTAGGGATACAAAGACGGTAGAGAGTTCGACAGGTCAAAGCAAGAGAGCTCGTTGAGGAATCGTTGGATTGTGAGGCAATCAGCAAGATGGTCTCGGAGGAAGAGCGAACGCCCCTAAGCCTGATGTGGTACGCATCGGCCGAACGACTGTTGCCAGGTGTTGGAACACCCGCCGAGTTACATCCGCGACCATCATGGCTGGGTTGATAGGGAGGCGGGGCGAAGAGGGCGGAAAAGAAAGCAGGAGCTGTATCGGTGTAGCCGTCACCTGAGATGGGACGGAAGAAAAGGGCGAGCAAGCATAGAAGACGCAGGTAGCAGCGATTGTGGGCGCCGTTTCGAGTTACCCAGGTACGATGTTAATAAGCCTAGAACCCTGGAACCTTAGAACGCAAAGCACACTAGTATTGTTGACCTTTTCCATTCCATCCAGAGAGAATACCATTCTATATACTTTGCGTAATTAGGTACTGGAAGAATGATAATATAGCTATTAGGGGGATTGCTACTAGATGACGTACTTCAATAGACACGAAACTTACAGGCAAAAGCACGCTATCTCGTTCAATGATCCAAATACCCAATTGCTTCTACTCAGACCCATGCTTCATAGCAAGCACACTGGTCCTCCTAAACACCCAATTCCAGAACCCCTTCGGCTTCGGCGCTCGCGTCCGCTTTTCGGCATACTTGACCTTCTCATAGACGCTAGGCAGATACTGTGCGTCATACTTGGTCCGGAGCGTTTTGTACTCCAATTGCGGATATATATCCCAGAATTCGTTCTCGGTATAGTAGTTCCTCGAATACAGCCACTTCATGCCTCCGAGCTCTTGCACGACGCGCTCCAGGTCTCTGTTCTTCTCTTTGAACTTGGCTGCGTTGAGGATCGTGTCTTCTGTGTACCCACGCATGCCGATGCCTATGTAGAATTCGGCTTGTTGTGGGTTTGGACGCATGACTAGAGGACGACGTCAGTGCACTTGTTTATGAACTGCGCGAATACGTTGCAATGCAAACAAGTGTACGAGGACTCCAATGCTGTTAGATCCTCTATTGCCAGCGGCATAATGGCCGGAAGATCATAGAGAGCGTCTTAAGACTCACTAGCATGCGTTTCGGGCCATTGCCGGATCGGACACAGTCGAAGAGGGTAAATGCCAAAGGACTCGTCAAGATATCGAAGCATATCCGGCGTCGACTCTTGCGGGATGACCAAGTCCTGTATAAAGAAGTGATCAGCCCAATGCATCGACTGGATTGTTTGTTCCATGTTCTGGGAGTGCGTCGCCGAGTTCGTCAACCTCCGAGTCAAGTTGTTCAGCGGTATTCGGCCGAAGCAGTGACGCCCCATGCAAAATGATCCACGATCGTATCGGAAGACATACTCGAAGATGGGTATGCTTTCGGTAATGTTTCCGATTTGAAGAGCGCGCTCGTAGAACCAAGGGGCACCGGGACTGCTGAACGATGTTGCTGAATGCTCGCGGTTGGCAGTCATCTTGCCAACTGCGATCACACCGTATGAGGGAGCCTTCTCGCCATAGATCAGACCTTCTACGAAATCAATGTGATTCTCTTTGATGCATGCGTCCATAGTGTCGAGTGCTTCCGTCATGGAAATGACCGGTATATATCGAAGGTCCACGTTAGATGTAGCGGGGACGAGTTGAACCTGGAAGAGTGTCGTTATACCGATGGTCCCTAAAGTTCCCACTATCCCTGCAAGGAGCTCTGGATGTCGCTGTCTTGATGCCGTTGTGATGGTACCGTTTGCGAGGACGATCTCCATCCACGTGACAGCATGATCGAAGAATCCATGCTTGAACGACGAACTACCAGCAGCCGTGCCAGCAAAGGTGCCCCCCACCTGTCAAGTCAACAATGTCGTTGTGGACGCGGAGCTGTGTAGCTTACAGTGGTTCCTGGGAAGGCGGGCACTACTGGTGGCATTAGCCTATGTTTGAGCGTCTCTTTCAATAGCTGGTCCATCGGCACATTTGGCTCGACGATGACGAATTTGCTGGCGGTGTTGATGTCGAGTATGTGATTCAGATCACTGGTATTGACGATCGCGTGCGGGTCATGCATTGCGCGCGTAGAGTAAGTAGACCCATGATAAAGCCGAAATGGGCGCTTCTGTTCATAAAAGCCTCTGACTTCTTTCGCGATTTCGCGCACCGCGTATCGATGAGTATCCATGCCAAAATCAATGCAAACGATAAAGAGGTGTACCAACGGACTGGCTGTTGTGGTGGTATGCCTGTATTGACGCGAGGGGCTTAAAGTCTCATGGTAAACGCATGTTGTAGCGCGCGAGGAGATCGCGAGGTGGTCTTTCTGAAAGTCCAGACGCTCATACCCTACAAGCGAGTCCGAATGAGAGCTTCATTGTTGCAACATATAACCACGCGGGGACGCGGTTTGTTCTCCTGGTGGGGTCTGACCGAACCACGAAAGACGCCGGAATAGCATTCCAAGCTACAGGACTGGCTAGTTCCACCTGCCCACCCAATTTGGCTGATGACAGACGTGATGTATTTGTTTCCAGTATCTTCAGATCAGTGGCTCGAAAGTGCGGAATCATTGCTGTGATACGAGTTGTGAGGTTGGAAGAGAAGGAGTCGTGAGGTTGCAGAGATCATTGCATGTGGACGCGTTCACGCTAAATCCGGAAGAGGCTTAGCGTCTTTCGACGAGGTCATCGCTCCCCGACCTTGGAGTTGCAAGACCGTTAGATGTATAGATACTTGATTCTCTCTTCTTCTATTTGAAATTTAGCTAGTAGCTGGATCGACTTGCACTTCTCAATACGCATCTCAAGCGAACTGCCAGTAGTCCTTGACCAGATACCCAAGATACCCACCCAGGGTCAACATGACAGCTTCCGTTCCATAGTACCCAATTGCGCGTCCTGGCGCTTGGCTTCCTGGCCTCATCAACCCGAGCTCAGAATGAGAGACACGCAGTGCGAGGAGAGTTGCTAAAGCGTAGTGGATGTATTTACTATGTTTATGTGAGATTGATCAGGCCGAGAATGAAGGATCACCTTACCGGTCGGCACCATTTAGTTCAGCCAGTAGCGTCAAAATGAGCGCAAGCGGTATGTTTTCGGAAAAGTTCAGTTGGGCTCGGGTGCTGACATATAAAGGATCCTTTGCACTGCGGTCTTCCCCAAGACTATCCCCCAGGTACCTGGACGAAAGGTCAGTTGTTCATCGTAATCTCGCCAGTGCTATGTTATGATATGGAGTTCAAAGGCTGAAATCCTCACTTTCGGTTGCTCAACCGATGGTACACAATTCTGTTCTGGAGGAAGAGGTAGTATGCTGCGAACGGGACAGCCCACGTTGCAGTTGCTGGAGCTAACATGGGCATCGGGATGCCGAGTCCAATTTTGGTTGTCATTATAGAAGCGGTGGAGTGGATGAAGTATATTTTGTTGGGTATTCAAGTAAACATAGACGATGCGGAGAATCCAGGCAACGATATGCAAAACTAAGGAGTACCTCGGTTATATGGTCAAAAAGGGCATGACATGTAGGAAGTGGAACAGTTGATGTCATGTACAGCTAGCTAGCCATATCTAGCTAGCCTACAGTTAGCGTTGTGCCCTGCAAGCCTATGCGAGCTGATATTCAATTTCCGTGGGTTTGCAAGGTCTTAGAGGATACATGGGCGGGTGTTTTTGGTATATAGGCGAGTAGAGTACATGTCCAAAACTGTGGGATGCTATGCGGGAGCGGAGATGTCAACCCTGCTTGACTGTCAACAAGAGCGGAAACCTGTGATATGCCAGAAGGCTGCAAAGGAAGACATACAAACGCCGGCCTAGAGTAGATGCTTGGTACAGAACGTGATAAGGAACGCGGTCTAGTAGAGCCTACCGCTTCTATGTGTTGTCAGCAATTGGTCATGGAACCTGCGTGGTGAGACTGACAGGTCGCATATGCTCAGCATCGTTCTCTCGATTATCTTCCCGGGCTTCTTTGAGCATGCTGTCGATGCCTCGGGCTTTCAGAGCTTTCTGGGCACGTTAGAGCAACATGGTGGACGCGTGAGCGGTAGAACCTACGCTGAGACATTGCTCGTACTGTTTGAATAATGGTTCACATTCGTCAGAGGTCGCAGTACCTCGCAGAAACTCTAAAGAGGAGGTTAGCTAGACGAAACGCAGAAAGTGCGAAAGGCGCATTTACTCTCACTGTACCACTTCAGGAAGCAGTTGTCGTATTTTCTGTAATTTTCAGTATATAGCTGGAAAAATGGCGCAAGGCACGGACTCCTTCACTTCATTGCATTCTGGAGCTAACGAGGCTGACATTGCTCTTCTGCGAGCTGGTAGGAGTGATGAGTAGAAGCTCGTGATGTCCTCAGTGCCTCTGGAGGTGAGTTTGGAGCTGGTGAAAGCTGCCTTATCGATAATGCACGCCAAGACCTCCGCCGCCGAATTTCTTTCTTGCAGTCGCGCCTTGAGACTGCATTCCTCAACTTCGAGTCCCTAAAATCGCATACAGCCCTTTTGGTAGGCATATCTCCGGGTCCGAGGCGCTTCATCCTCGTGCAATGGTAGTGCTCGGCACCTGAAGCCGCCATGGAATCATTCAAGGCTCTCCAGGACTCCATCTCGGCCGCCCTCGTCTCCACCACACGCTCCGCTACGCAGCTCAGCGGTGCAGACCTCGAATTCCAGCGTTCATTCGATCCCGCACTCGGCGCAGCGCTCGACGCCCAGAATGCGCGGCTTCTTCAACTCGCGCAACGCCTTGTCGCAAATGCTGCAGCGAGTTCGGACGCTGTAGGTCCCAAGCTACCCGACGTCGAAGCCATCGACGGCAATTGGAGGGGGGTTGTTGATGTCATCGACAGTTTGCTTGAGAAAGCGGATACGAGTCTGGACGAGTACTCGGGCGTGGTGAAACGCATTGTCCCAGGAGCTGGCCAGGTAGATTTTCTCGAGGACTACACGATGATCTGGGATGCTAATGGACGACTAGGTGGCCGCTGCGCCAAAGCCACGCTTTGCAAATACGCCAAAGACCCTACCGAAACCACAACTGCTTTTCGAACATGCTCCCAACAATCACGAGAGTGGCGGATTCCGTCCGTTACTGACGTCCAAACCACATGCCAAAGTACCACTCGAGGAGTGTCTGAAAACGTTCAGAGACAAGGACGACCAAGAACAGTATGGCCGCCATGGAGCTCGAGATATACTATATTGACTGTGCACTCAGGTACCCACATCCCTACCAAACAGAAATCGATACCTACGAATATCCACCGTCCATGCACGAGGAAGTCGATCCTCAGCCACCTACACCTCTAGAAGCCTCCACAGCCACATTTGTCGATACCCCCGAAGAACTGGCTTTGATGTTAGCGGAACTCAAAACTGCAAAGGAGATTGCCATCGATCTGGAACATCACGATAACAGAACATACATTGGCATTGTGTCGTTGATGCAAATCAGTACACGAGAGAGGGACTGGATAGTGGACACATTGAAACCTTGGCGGCGGAAGTTGGAGTGTCTGAACGAAGTCTTTGCAGATCCGAATATTCTGAAAGTCTTACATGGCTCCTACATGGATATTGTCTGGCTTCAGCGAGACTTGGGCCTGTATATTGTCGGCCTATTTGACACGTATCATGCTGCTCGAAGTCTGGGTTATCCGGGAGGCAGCTTGGCATTTCTTCTGGAGAAATTCGTCAAATTCAAAGCTCAAAAACAATATCAGATGGCTGATTGGCGAATACGGTAGGTCAAGTCTCGCTACGTCCTTCGATATCTGCTAACGCGTCCGCAGGCCTCTTTCCGAAGAACTTTTCAACTATGCGCGTGCTGATACCCATTTCCTCCTTTACATATTCGACAACATGCGGAACGAGCTGATTGAGAAGTCCGACTTTACGAATCCTGAGAAGAACAAACTGCGCGATGTCCTGCTCAAGTCCCGTGATACGGCCCTGCAGCGGTACGAACATCCTGTCTACGACACCGAGTTGGGTCTAGGATCGGCAGGTTGGTATAGAATGGTCAGTCGGACCCCGGTCCAGTACACACCGCAACAGTTTGCTGTGTTTAGAGCGGTGCACAAGTGGAGAGATGACGTTGCTCGTGAGGAAGACGAGAGCACGATCTTTATAATGCCTCATCATGCCATATTTTCTATCGCTCGATCAATGCCCGAGGACAAGGCAGCGCTCTTCAACGCCGTCCAGCACGTCTCACATTTCCTCCGGGTACGAGGCGACGATCTTATCAAGGTCATTCACGATGCAAAAAGCGTTGGCGATGATGCGCCAGACCTGAATCAGACACTTCAGAAAATCTCAGATTTGAGGTTTGCTGAGAAGGAGCAATCTCGATCCCTCACAACTGCCACCGCAGACCAGAATTCAGCACCAGCCCTTCAAATAGCTCCTTTCATCCCTTCACTCGATACCCCTCCGCTTCGTGCGCCTACCTCTGGTTTCTGGGGCTCACTCTGGGGCAAAGAAGCCTCGCAACAAAAACGACTCATGTCCACTCTCGACGTCAACCTCGCGGTGCCCCTGCCTCCCCTGACCGCAGAAATCTTCGCCGACCCCTCATCGCTTGCAGAAACCCCGAAAACAGAGCAAGCGAAACCGACGTTTGTGCCGAAAGACGAGCGTCCGAAAGAGGACGAGAGAAGCGATATCTTCATCGTCAAACAACTCGGTGGGAAGCGAAAACGAGGCCAAGCGGACGTCGGTGGTGAAGCCTCGGCACCGCTTGCCGACCAGGCTGATCATATTATGCTGGACCATTCAGAGGACGAGAAAGCTACGAGGAGAGCAGAAAAAGAGCACAGGAAAAAGGAAGCCAAGTTGCGGAAACAACAGCGCAGGAAATCGCAGCCGAGCGATCAGCCGCCAGATGACGGCGAAGTGCTGGACTACGGCGATGGCGGTGCAGAAGATGAACAGCCCTTTGACTATGCATCTGCGCCCTCGGTCCTCCGCGCTCAAGAGGCAACGCGGGATCGAGAGAAAGGTAGCGGGAAGAAGAAAAAGGATAAGAAGAAGCCGCAGGGGTTCAATCCTTATGCCAAACTGACGGATGCGCCAAGAGGTCTGCCGAGGGCTAACAAGGAGACGGCGGGGAGGAGTAAGACGTTCAGCTCGTGAGAGTGGAGATGCGAGACGGACAGTCGTGGGCATGCATACCTAGTAAACCACATGGATGGTTGCGGACTATAAGAATACCAATGAAAAGAAGTAGAGCGCGAGCGCTGTTCACATGGAATCTGAATGATGAGAGTGCTGTTACTACTGATGTACATCTGCGGTGAAACAGAAATGCGTTTAGGTTGATGATATCGTGCTTTCGTGTGTGTAGGTGTAAGGGGAGAGCAATTGAGTTGCAAAAACTTCAGCGTGGTCCTCTATATCAGACGCAGGTACTTTGTGGCCGTTCAAATAGTCTATGCATGGCCTATCTCGCTATTATGGTTCTAAGCTCTAGCTCTGGTAATGGCCATGATGTTGCTCTCGTACGTGCCTGTATAGTTGAATCTATGTAGGTCCACGGGTATCTTGCGTCAAGCAAAATTGCAAGTGCTAGATCAAACCAGCAAAAACAAAACATACAACAGCACGGTATTCGCTGCCCCTCACGGATGCAACTACTAATCGGCCGATAAACTGGTTAGATTCTGAGAGCGGACGGGGTCAGTCATGATCAGTTTTCGATGGTCGTATGTGGTAGTCTTGCATGTTTCTATAATATAAATACTAAGAATTAATATGTACTTCTGCCACAGGAATAGACAGAGCACTGGATGAGTGATGATAGAGCTCGGTGGACGGCTAGCGCCGTATTCCGCTTCATGTCGACGTGATCCACTTCACTCAAGAACTTCCAAATGCCGACCGATTTGGTGACGCGTATCAAGGAAAGGAGGGCATAGCAAAGTTGGCCTTGTTGGAGGCTTTAGCGGGGATTGTGATTAGGAGCTACTAGGTGAAGGAGGATAGCGTCTAGGATATATATAGCTTGGTATATATTGTTATTCGCAGGCAGGAGTAAACTGCATTTCTATTGCATCACCTATTTCTCTAGCAGCCGAAACGCTTCTCTGTACTTTAAACATCAAGTCATAGCTTGGTATTGGTACCTGTCGGCGTTGTGTAGAAGTCTATAGAATATCTGTTACCAGGTCTTTGAGGCGTGTACAAGCGAAGGGGAATGGTTTGGGTAGGAAAAGTGCGGCCCAGAGGAAGAGACAATACGAGGCAAGATCAGTGTAATTCGTCTACTGATACACCAAATTTTGCGAGAAATCCGAGAGTATTGTCTTCCACTTCAATGACATGATTCAATACGCATACCAATCGAGCGGTATGATGAAACCCTCTGGATCAATCATCCCCCACTTAATCATCTCCCGATTCTCTTCGTCGCGTTGAGTCCTACGTCCCCAGTAGCCATTCCCCAGTTCAAATAGTGCTGGTATTGTATCGTCTCTTTCGACCTCGTATATTGCTGACGTCTTCCTACCTTCGGCATGCACTTTTCCCTCGCCCATCTCGTAGACTACCCACGGAGAATCTTCTATGCCTTTCATCGGTTTGTTTTCTCTGATTGGGTTAAAGATGACTAGACTCTCCAAGGGCACGCCTTCTTTGTGCTTCCGAAGCCAAAGAAAAGTGCGTATTGCACTGCCGAGGCCGAAATGCCATGGCATTAGATGCACATCATGAATGTAGAGACGTAGATGGCGGAGCGAGCAGAAGCGTGCCAGTTCTGTGAAGATGGGATCAGGGCCCACCTCTTGAATCACAAATCGTTCTAGTATGTTCCGCGCGGCGTATTGTGAAAAGAGCGACGTCTCGAGTGATATCTTCTGCTCGTAATCCCGCAAAGAAGAAGCTGAGTATCCGCTCATAGGAGTGTGTAGCTCTGAAGTGATGGCCTCCTCACCTATATGGAAGGGTTGAACGTCCAGCGCGAACCAGTCCAGCGATGGACAAGCCGCGCCTATTTCAGAAACTCGCTCAGGTGAGAGTAGTATGTCTGTGAATCTTGATGGTGAAGGTGGCTGGATCTTGTCTCCGCGCCCTGGAACCCAGTGATTTGGACCCTCGCAGATGTGGAATGAGAGGCGTTGCAGGTTGAATCCCCCCTCTGCGAGGAAACCCAGATTGCTGGGGTGGACACCAGTTAGGGAAAGCTCGGAGAGTTTGAGCGATGCGAGGAACGGCAACATGTCTAGGAGAAATGGAGACGATCTACCAAGAGGCCTACGATCCGCACGTATTCGCAGGTTTCGGAGAGCGGGAAATCTTCCAATGAAATGTGCAGTCGCTGTTCGGGCAAGGTCTTCAGTGAGAAGTGAGAGGCTCTGCAGCTGCAGCCAGTGACCTTCCCACACAGACAATGCTTTCGGCGTGAACGCGAAAATACCGTCCAGGGCTAGGGACCGCAAAGGTTTTACGATTGCTCCAATATGTTCCATTGCATATTCCACCTCTGATGACAGTAGTTCGTGCTCTTCAGACCCCCAAACGGGACCGCGTAGGCGGAGTTGTAAGTCTTTGAAACCTGGATTCCGAGAAATAATATGGGCGACATCCCCAGAAGAATTACCAAAACATGGAGCATATGTCGGTTCACCGCGCTCTGGATGAATGGTGAATCTGGGCAACATTACGCCCAGTGATACCAAGCAGGTAAACCTGTCGTGAAACAGTTGAAGGTTGGAACTATGCATGGCGCCATCCGGTAATGGGCGTCCAAATGAGGCAAGCATAAATGGCCTATTCAATTTCAATCTCTCAATGGCGTCGAGCAAAGCAATATCTGCCATATCGTACGCGACAACACCGAATGGGGAAATGCTGGGCAAAGTCAGCATACATTTACATTGAAAGCGAATATCAGACTGTGAAACATGGCATCGAGACGGACCTGATGTGCTTGAGCCGTGGCATCGAGGGCAAAAGACTCGCCAAAGTGCTACACAGTGCTAAAGCGTTCGGTTCGCCGCTCTTCTCTCTCGAGAAACGATATATCAATACAGTCTGAACCTGGTTTCGACATCGATCGTTTGCGAAGAAGAAGTCTAATAGTCCTCGGGCGCGCAACGAACGTGATTTCTGAGCAGGTACGGATTCGTATGGGGTCTGGTCACCAGAGAAATCTAGGACCACATGTCTGAACAGCAAAGTCGATGCGATATTGCAAAAGCGGCGACAAACTAGGCGGAGAGACTTTAGATCTAGCGATGGGCGGCCTTCGCCGCACAATTGCTCGAAGATTATCAGCAGAACATCTTCGACTAGGTCATGAAGCGAGGGCATTTTGATTCTGCGTTTTGTAGTCGTAGTGGATGATGGATGTGATGCTGATTCGAATCCGTCCCACGGCGTATGGAATGCACGCTTGGCCGAAATCGGACTAGTGGCGACATCCTGAACAACCTCAAGAAGAGGACAGCTCAACACATCACTCAGCATTGTTGCATCCCAAATCACTTCCCTGTCTCTGAACTACTTATTAGATACCCGAGGTAGCTGCAGGGCGCTGTTCCCCGCAGTATCGCGCGGTTGCCATTCTTACGCTCTCTGTCGTGTAGAGCACAAATCAAGCATGGCACGCGGAGTCATTGTATACTCAACTCTTCTGTGGACTCAAATGCCTGCCTAGATGCGCAGGGCTTGCGTACAGGTAAATTTATCGAAAACCTACGACGAGCAACAGGGTAGTTGACGCGAGTTTTTCAACCGTCACTAGAGCAGCAAATAAAGTGGCGGCGATGGCAAAGTCTAGATCCGACTGTCGATTAACCCTTTAATCATGACGAAGCCTGTAAACCTGGAACCTTATCGATGTGGATACTATTCCCACGCATCATCATTTGTCATTAATTCTGCCCTACGGCTCTTCGTTCAGTCCAAAAAGCAAGCACCCAGCGCCTTTACGGAGAGTGAATGCGTTAGGGTCTTGTCATCGAAGAGCCAAGAGTTCTGAGGAAGACACCTCGGAAATACATAAGCGGCCATCTGTAGGGCTTACCGACTCAGGTACAGATGGCGCCATGGCGCCCGTCATATCCTGTCCAACATACACTTTCACTCTCGCAAAGGTATCCCGACCTCTCGAGGGCCTCTGGCCTTGGTGGCTGTGGCTATTGGAGGCTGGCCCAGACGCGGAAGCGCGATAAGGTTCCGCGGCGCGGTCGCTAGACGTTTAGTGTACCGGCGTGCGTTCGAAACAAAAATTGAGCCTCGAAATCGGACCCGGCCAGACGTACCGGTACTCATATGACTTCCCCGGTTGGTAGATGGCATACCGGTCTGTTGGATCGGAGATGAGCGAAAGAATCTGGGGGCATTGGCCTTGCGATTGTGTTTCGATGGCGGCGCCGGTCGCTGGGCAAAACGCCAGACTCCAGGGAGTCGTCTCGAAGCCTGAGCATGTCCACATTGTTCGACGATTGGACATTGACAATATTCAGAACTAAGAGGAGAACGTGGACGGAAAGATACACGACATGGTCTCAAATCGCTAGCAGGCGCCGCGCTTCACACTTGTGTCTTCTTGCGCCTCGTGGCATACGGTCAGTTGCTGTGCCTCACAGACGGACATGCATGCTTATACCATTGATCCCTGCTCGGATCCCATCCACGTTCCCCCCATGTCACTTCGACAACTTCCCGTTTAGGGCTGCACAGCTTGGCCCAACAGGCGTTCTTGATCGATCGCCAGGGCAGAGCCTTTATCGATCCAGCCAGATCGCGAAGCGCCATCAATAGTGTGCAGTTACGCCTGCGCGGGCGTTTGCTGTAGCGCGGCAGTGGCCGTTTAGAATCGACCACGGAGCGGGGGCGGCAGCTCCTCCGCAAGGCTAAAGCTTCGAGAGTCTAAGTTAGAGCAACTTTTGACGAGAGTTTCAGCAGCGCCAGATGCTCTAGTCATGCATTCTGTTGTTATGAGATGGATGAACCTTCCTACTTTAAGTACCTTGGGGCCCCTGTATGTTGATGTGTTGAAGCTCATTTGGTCTCCCTCATCACCAGGGTCTTCATCCGTTCCTTTCTACCTTTCTAATCCTGGCGGGTGGCAGCCACGGCGTTATGGCACAACCTGGAACCTCGAAAGTCCCTCTTGCGGGCAATGTTATATCTACTATTCTATCTATGGTCACCTTCGGAGTTCTCTCAATATGCCTTGGTTAGTGCATCCGGCACCATCGGAGTAGTTGGCTAATATAGAACACAGTACGTCGAATGCAACCGATTACCAAATGGAAAGACCTTCCTCTTGCCACATGCCGTACGAAGTTCCCGACCATACAGTTTGCCCTATATTGATGTTAGACAGTTGTTCTACTTATCTACATTGATTCAACACTGTTTGTGTTTGCCACTGCTGTCATCACGAGGGGCTTCGACATCAACACGTCTCATCAAGTATGCGAAGGAGCGATTTTGCTATGTTTGTAGTCTACTCCGCTAGGAAGGTGCGTTATCTTGACCAACCACAGGCTTAGTGTGTTACATGACCACGAAAGTTCTCATATACTTCTTTTTGGTTGAGAAAGCTGTGAGTCTACGATTGATCCTGCACGAATACAACTAAATAGGTCAGTATATCGTCCGCGGAAGCCGTCTCCCTCGCTTCAAGACCAAGCTATGGCTGTTCAATACCTTTGGCATGCTAGGTGCGTACCACCAAGGGATTGAATATGCCATGTAGTCTAATTCATCCGATTGCAGTTCCCTACCTCGTTGTCATTGTCATGAACTTCGTCTGGTAAGTAGCCCAGTTCAGCGTAGGAAGCTCGACTGACTCCGCTTTAGGCGCATTGCTTACATCAACGATGATGGTATATGTACCATCGGCATGAAAAAGATCTCCATGTTGCCACTTATTATCTTCGAAGTCATCGTTAACGTTTACCTTACAATTCTCTTCATTATCCCTCTACGGAGTAAGCCTCCCTTTCTCCGACGCCCACTCGAGTGTCTAGCACTAATAAACGACCCCAGAACTCTACTCATATCAGCACAACTCCAACAAAAAACTCCACTCCATCGCTTTCCGCACCTTCATCGGCAGTTGTGCAACCCTTACCTCCAGCGTCGTTAACCTTACCATTCTCATGGTCCTAAAAGGCGAACCCGGCTGGATCTGCCTCATGTGCTGCAACGCCGACATCCTCTTCTCCGTCCTCGTGCTGCACTGGGTAACCCAGATCGACGACGAGAAATCGACACACAACTCTAGCAATGGTACTGCGCACGGCAGACCTGACATTTGTAGCTCTCGGGGCGGCATTCCGGTGTCGCGCCGCGGAAGCACCAATATTTGGAGTGGATCGAAGAGGTTGAGTGATGGTGCTGGTAATAAGAAGGTTATGGGGACACTGGTAACAGAATGTAAAGCAGTGAAGATGCCGGGTCGTGGTCGAGATAGCGAAGACGAGATTGTGGAGATGAACCAGATCACCGTGCGAACTGAACACAAGACCGAGATTGAGATTGATGGGAGGAGTGAGAGTGAGAGGGGAGATGATTATCATGGGTTTGGAGAGAGGAGCGTGAGTACCGAAAAGATGGTGTAATACCAATTTCCAATGTATTGTAGGCTGAAGACCGGGGTTGGCGTAATGGATGGTACGGTATATAGCACTCGAGATATCCGGGTTTCCAATCCGACCCATTTCCTTTTGTTATGCCACCACAATCCGGGTGTAAGAAAGAACAGCTTAGGTGAAGCAAGGGGGCAAGCACATTTACAAAGATTCCCTAGTGGGTACCGATTTGAATTTGGCTTCCGCCCCGCGGTCTCGCAACTACCCAAGAATGACTGTTTGGGGTTTCAATTCCTTGACGCTCCATCCTACATTGACCACAGGCGTATCCGTCATTTGAATTCGATATGCTACAGGGCCCACCCTTTGGATCAACATCAAACTCTCTTCCATCATTGACCGCGCAATACTGACGAATTCCAGCTCTGCAGGCTTTTGACTTCTCCAGGCCGGATCGAGATAGATCTCGCCTATATGAACGGTGCCTCGTCTCATCGCGTAGGAGTGTAAATCCGCGCCAAAGCGGGTTCCTGCAGTGTTCGCCTCAAAATCCACAGTCAGAAATATCGTGCGAGTGACGAGAACCAGGTATTGGCGAACATCGGATTGAACATGGTCCCATTCTTCATCACTAATGACCATTTTTTGACTGTGATGTTTGGCATCGTGGTCGTGAAGACGAGCAAAAGGAATCATGTTCCTATCTCGCGAGATTGAGTAAAAGCAAGGCTCCGGTTTGATGAGACTGGGAGTTAGTGAACTGTGGAATTTCAAGTCGCCAGTATAACCTTTCCAACCCGCCCACGACCATGATGGAAAGCCAGTACGCCTTTGTAATGAAGAAACATTGCGGGAGTTCCATGTCAGCGTTCTGTTGGGATACCGGATGGATATTCCCCAGCGGAAGCCGCCCAGATAGGTTGACAAGGCATCAAGAATCCCGGCGAAGGCATTGAGAACATCCCCGTCAAAAGAAAGATCGCGGTGAAGGAAAGCTGTCAGAAGTTTCCGGTAGCTCACAATCGCTTGATCAACTAACCCCTCCGAAGGCTCATGGAAGTTGTGTCCGGAAATAGCGATATGTCTGTCAATGAAGTCGACTGAGTTTTGTTCCCGGTCAAGGAGACCATTGACAGGTTCCACAACCATATCTTCTTGGAAGAAAGCTTCCACGCAGAAGAACACCATCTGTTCTTCTGTAAATGCTAGGATGCGTCTCGACAGGATCAACTCTTGGTACGTCCAACCACGCGTGTACCAGCGAGACCTGAGAAGACTATCGAGTGCATCTACAGGTGCAGTGATCAAATTCAGATTGTCGATCTTACTATAAGAGTACTGGTATTTGCGTGGGAGGCTTATACCAGGCAGCCCTGCATCTGCGTTGTTACCGAATCCAGCTACTATAGTCAAATGAGCACCTCCATACACGTAACACATAGAACCAATTTGAATTTCTTGATCCCTTGCCGAATCTTGAATGATGCATAATGCGTCGACCCATAGATACCTGATGTTGAGCCTCTGGCAGACGATGATAGCATCTGAAACAGTCCTTGGTAGTTTCTTCAAATACTTCTGTAGCCCCCTAGTCTGGCTCATTTCCTTGAGGTTGCCCTGCAACAGTTTGCACTGCTGATATCCACCCCACGTATAGCTGAGCGCGGCATACTTGCATCGTGATGGAGCCGCAGTGACGCATTGATTTTTTACGTCGATAACCCGCAAAGTAAACGCATTCAGATTCGGAGTAATCCGAATCAAGGGTGGACAAGTTGACGCGTGCCAAAGGGTGCATATACGGATCCAGTAAGCGGCAAGGTCGAGATCCGCAAGACGTATGTCGAGTCTGCGGGCAGTCATGATATTATCCACCTCGTAACGCCAGGAATTCCCTACAAAGCGCGAGTTAGTACAATGCCGGCCGCAAACGAGACACACTCACGATCCATCTGTCCATGTGGCTTCCTGCCCGCCACTCGGATACATAAGCTTGAGAGTTGTTCTACGAGACCACTGGAGGCTGTGCGGATGCCCAGTAGAGAATCTACGTTTTCTTCATAGGTCAAAGTCAGGATCGACTCGTCTTCCCAGGAAGAATCACGACCGAACACACGTGCACAAGTCGGAAACGGGAGTGGCTGCGACAGGTTAGACGCTACGTATCCAATTCCGACTCGATCACGAGGTGGATGATCACTGGGAAAGAGAACGGCTGAAAATGACTGGTCACCCTCGTTTGGTTCTCCCTCGGTATGTCGGGGCCCCGTAGGTATCCTAGATATAGCACGGTCGAAGGTTCGGAGCGAATCCTCGACACTCCGTGGCATTCTCAACCCAACCCTTAATTGACACCTGATGATCTTTCCCATTGTCGGTTTTGGCCTTTTCCGGGTCATGGTCATCCACAATGTAAGCTCGCCCATTTCCTGGTACTCAGCTATTGGCACTAGTCGAACGAAGACGAAGGAGGCTTCGGCGGCATCGAATCCTTTGCATCCCTTCAGGCACTCCAGCAACAGCTGACACAGCTGGCACTGTGCAGCGGATTGGTGCACGGCATACAGATGCCAGCTGAGCTGAAAACATCGTGCTTTAGCTTCTCGAAGCTCGATGTCATCCACCGCGAAGCCTTGTGGCCGTAGGAGACCAAGCAAGTCAGCTCGATCACAAGTGGCACACAGCACAGGAGGTAAATATGTTGCTGGCTTCGTATCCACAGAAACGGTGGCAGTGACCCTGGTTGGCTGCAGTAAGCGAATACTTTTTGTCGTCGGAGTCGCGAAATCCGAGGTGGGCATCATATAGGTGTTTTGGCGGACGTCGCTGTCACTTGTCTCTGAGCTATTAGTATTTGGACTTGAACGGATAGATGTTCTGCATTAATGATGGATGCAGCAATGGGGTTACTTAGCTTATCAAAAGGAAACACTTCAGCACAGCCTCTGAGTGTCCGTTACCCCGCACGAGGCTATGATCTATCCTCCAATCAAATTGCACAGTTCGATAAGGCTGAAAGGAATCGAATTCATCAGAATCGCGCAACCCTTGCTAACCCACCTTTGCACAACTCAAGCATGGGATGCCCCTTCAAAAGGATCAGAGTGAACGTAAATCATGTCACGGTCGGCCACAGCCTTTGAATCGTATTCTAGAGAGGAGATGTATTTACAGTAGTCGACACCGCAATCCTTAGCTCGTATACCTGACGGCTCAACAGATCCATCTGACAGGAACCCCAAACACTGCTGTCCTCACCGACAACATCCTTCAAACGCCCAGAGCTCCAAACACTCTTACATACACTGTCATTATTACAGAATACTTTCCCCAGCCAAAGTCCAGCTCCAGACATGGGTAAAAGAGACAAGGAAACGTAGAAACCCGCCAGAATAACACCTTTGCCGTATTCAATCCACAACGAAACGTCTCGAAACGTCGTAAAAGAGTGATTCCGCGCCATAAAGAAGGTGTCTGAAGCCTGAGCCTGTCGGTTGCTGGTTTGACATTCCTCAACAATTGCAGCTCTTACGCGAGGTGTACTCCAGGATGATATTCCTTGTGGACCCTCACGTAGACCTCCGATGGTCCCTTTACACCATTCTCATCAGGCCCGTCCATAAGCTGCTTCAAGCGCTTCTTCACCCCCAGCTGGGTTTTTCCCGGCAGCTGTTTGAAAATGTGTGCATTGTCCTTGCACTCGAGGTAGAAACGCAGCAACTTTTCATCTTCGTCCAAGGTCCATTCTGCCTTTGGTCGTTCCGGAAGAGCGTGGCCGGGCTTCTTTGCTACTGGGCCTTCTGTATTTGATTTGTTGTATGCGGCTCTTCTGGCAGCTTGCTTTGCTATTTCGGATGGGAACTCTCGTGCCAGTTGCGCGATCTTGTCCAAGATCTCCTTTGAAGTAACTGATTGGGCAGGCCGTTCTACGCGGCGTTAGCTCATGTTGTTGTAAATGATATCGAACAGATACTTACGTTTTCCAGTTGAATCCCAGTATCCTGCTTCGCGTAGTGCAGCCATCTTCTGTTCGGCATTTCGCTTCGTCCGTCGAGGCAGTAAAGGTACTGTTTCAGCCCAAGAAATACCCGCTTCTCCAGTCAGGAGAAGAATCTCAATCTCTTCTTCCGACCAATAAATCTTCGTTAACTTTCCGGTAGGAATGGCTGTGAGGTCTGCAGCCTCGTCCTCGGCTTCGGGCGTTGGTGTGGGATATTTGTTTTCCTGCAACTCTTCGGCCTTTGAGACCGGAACAAGGCTGTAGTACGGATTCTCGAATTTAAATGGCTGCTCGATGTCGTCGTACATCGTGAAGCGACCACGATATATCTTTGTGCTCGTGATGCTGCCGACCGTGGAGGGAAACTGTCCCCAGCGACGATGGAAGACTTGCAGAGCTCCACCAGGTGATTCTGGTGTCACGGAAGGAATGCGACCGACTTTTTCCATGTACTGTTGACTTAGAGGGCTCAACGGCTTTGCAGTTTTCCAGCCAATCTTGAGTACTTCGATGTCAGGATCATTGAAATCGACAACGTTGCGAGGAATACTCCACGGACTATAGTTGACTTTCATAAACCACTCATCACTATCCAAATTCTCCTGGTTCAGAGTGCCATCAGCGGATGAATGGTTGTCGGGTTCGAAGTATTCTATATCGGCCAGAGATGGTATGACTCGCTGGTCCGGGACCGGTGCGGAGTTTCCACTATCCATAATGTTGTTTGAGAGTAACTGCGTCACTAGACAGTAGGGGGTTCGGGGTTGGTTGCACGTGCAGAGATGTAAAATAATTGATTGCATCACGAGGTCAGTGTCCTTTTGAGAGCGTAATCACCAGATGGAGTGATTCGTTGTTGCGATGATTGAAAGTGTGACGGAAATCACGATCTGATGATAGCCCATTCCTTCACTCAAAATGTAAAGAGCAGCTAACAGGCTGCCTTGGCTTCTATCACCCCAAGTACTTAAACAATTTTGTTGGTACAGCTTGGAGTAGGGCGCCTAGAAAATCTTGATGAATCCAATTCCTTCGTACGCTTCTAGACTTAACCAAGGTGATATAAGTATAAGGAGATTGGAGAAAAGTTTCTGCATCTGCGGTGCAATACCCGGTGAGGTAAGGACAGCTACAGGACCAGAGCTGAATGAACACAAAAGCTCAAGAGCTATCGATGGCCTTACAACCTACTGCTAGTGGGCGGGAGCTCAATAGCGAGGATGTTTATAAATGGTCAATTTTGACAGTCCTCCGCAATCTACTATATTTGGATATGTGCACGCATTCCTTACGTGGTAGTTTGTTTATTGCAATTAGTATAGGCGAGAAGGTCGTAACATTCGTCACAGGGGCGTGTCACTTGCGCTTGAACAATGGATTACTGAAAAGATTTTTGACTATATGCATTTGATTGAGATGGGAGATTTCAGGCCTCCCTTGATATGAGGGCCTCACACGGTGCCATAAAAGAAGAAAGGTCAAGAATTCATGAAATTTTTGACGTGATTCATGACATCCAACCATACTTTGAGGAGGGAATAAGGGCTGGAGATTTCTGCTTAACCTTCGCATAGTCCTGCATAACCCTTAGGTAAACATCGTTGCGGATCTTGGCCAAGTGGGTCCTCCTGGCTACGAGGCACTTTTCGTCTCTAGAAGGCATGTCTGGATCCTTCTTCAGCTCCTCCAAGCTCCCAGTTTCCCAGAATACCCTGAGTAACTTCTCGTCCTGCTCAGGGGTCCATGTCATCTTGTATTTAGGGTCTGGGCCAGCGAATCCATCGCAAATTAACCGCCTTGGCTTAGGCGTCTGCCGTGACTTTGGGGTCTTCCTTACCTTCTTCCTTTGCTCTTGGGCATCCTTCGACTGGATAACTTGAGCAGTGCGTTTAGGTAGAAGCCCCGCAGTACGGTTGGACATAGTTCCAGCCTCGCGGGACTCGCAAACGTATTTACCTTCTGACCCAGAGAACCCAGTCTCAAGTACCTCCGGCGGCTTAAAAGCCGCTGACACAATAGAATTGTTGCCTATCTTCTTCTTCCGCTCTTGAGCCCACTTTATCTGAATGGCTCGACGAGTGCGTCCAGGAAGAAGTTCAGCTATCTGAACGGATGTAAGGCCAGCCTCACCCGACTCACAGATGACTTTGACCTCTTCCTCCGTCCACTGTGACGCGTTCTCTCCAGTCGATGATACATCTTCTTGGTTGTTTATGGTCGGAGAGGCCGCTGGTTCCACATATGGGTAGCTTTCAACAGTGGACCAGTCGATGTGCCATGTAGCATCGCGAAAGTACTGAGACATGAAGGGTATTGTTCTCGGAGCGGTAATCTGAATTAGGGATGAGAAAAGAGATAGGGCAACGATCATCATCCTCCAGATATATATATATAATACCCGATCTGGACTTTCACCATTGAACATTGTGAAATTATGCCGTGATTCTGGAGGCAAAAGTGGAGTATCGTGCGAAAACAATGAGGTCGAAACACATGCACAGAATGCCGCACAGTATCTCCCAAAAGCAAGGAGATAATATGCATTCTGAAACCAAATCTGAGTTGCTGCTGTGAATACGTCGTCTTTGAGAGATTAGTGTGCATTGTAGTGAGTTAGAAGACTAGGGGATTTCGTGACAAACGCAACTACTATACGAAACAAAATATGAAACATACGTACGAAAAAGGCAAAATATGAATGCTAAAAGGTCTTTGGCAATTCGCAAGAACACACTGTCAAGCTACGATAAATGGGCGTTGATTTCATTCCGTCCTTTTCTTCGCAATGTGAGCATCGTATTACTCCGCCATCACCTTGGCGTACAGTGGGTCTCGCGTCTCCAAGAGGTGGTTTCGCCTCGCGACAATGGCCCTTCGATCATTACTAGGGATCCTAACATCTTCCTGAGCAATCTTAAGCCATTCCTTGTGGCTGTTCTCCCACCAAACCCTCAGCAACTGCTGATCCTCCTCGGGTCCCCACTCAATCTCAGTGGTCTCCTTGTCCTTGTTTTGTCCTCCGACTCCTTTGGGAGTCAAGATCCTTGGTGTCTTGTCATTTGTAGCTCGCAGACCCCGCCGCTCTTTCTCCGCTTGACTTAGCGGAGCCCCTTTCTTGACCATTGCGAGCCTTTGGTTCCGAAGTGCCTGTAGGCTTCGTCCTGAGAATAGGGGCTCCATGTCTTTGTACGAGAGACCATCTTGGACGGATTTGGCGATGAGGTCTTTTTCTGCTTTTGTCCAGTGCGTATAGTCAACGGTTTTCCTCGCCTTCTTGGAATTCCTTCGAATCATGTTAGGCGCAGCATAAATTGGAGACATTGGACGAGAGGATAGACCTAGAGGTACGTCTGACAGCGGCGAATCAGACCCCAATGGCTCCGGGTGTGGTTCAATCTGTGGTATGGGCTGAGGTGCTCGCGGAGTTGCTGGCTGCGGCGCTGGGTAGGTAATGAACATTTCCCTCGCCGGATCGAAATACTGACGACCTGGTAAGACCACGGAACTTGAAGCTTGTCCAGGCCCTAACAGTGCTGGTTGCACCGGCTCCGACTCGCTTTTTGATGGGTCCTTTGTAATATCTGGGGTTTCTTTACCATGTACATGGCTTTGAATCCCCACAATATATGGTAGCTGATCAACTGGGATCTCCATACCGGACTCATAAGCAGGCTCTAGAGACTTATCAAGAAGCTCCTCAAGAAGCTCAGGTGATGCATTCATGGGATCTTTGACCCATACTCCCTGATCAGCCCTGTTTTCGTCGTAGTCCAAACTGACCGTATCATCAGGCATCTCCCTTGGCGTCTCTAGAGCAGCTTCAAGAGGCTCTTCCGCTGACACATCCGATTGTTTCTCGACTTGTCCCTCTAAGACACTTCCTGTATCAGCATCTGCAGGCTCGACATCCATCAGCCATGAGACTACTCCTGGTGGTGGCTGTCGAGGCTGACTCGGTTGTGACGGAACGGTCTTCTTCGAAGCTTGGACCTTAGCTGATTGCTTAATGAAAGATTCAGATCGTTGTTGTTGGAGGGGAACAGACTTCCTTGGAATGGGCTTCTTTCGAAGTTGGCCTTCAACCACCTGGCTAGCTAGTGGCGCATCTGTGACCCATTTCCCACCAGCAGTCAACCACTCCGTATTGGGAGCTGAATCTCGAGGATGAGGTGGCATGTTGAGTATTGAAGAAGGTGCTTTGTACAAGTCGAAATAGAGCGGTTTGATGTAAGTCTCGTAGAAGTTGTGTTGTAACGGTCAAAGGGGTTGTGGTTTGATATAGGGTGTGCGAAGAAGAAATTTATATTTCTTTTCTGCCGTTCCATCGGAAACTGTGAGAGTACAATAACGAATCGCGGTGATTGCGAAACTTTGAGTATTGTGACATTACAGCGGATGGAAAATAATGGGCTGATATGCTGTCTTCCGGATTGTACACTACTACGTGAGTTCAATGAGCAGATGTTTACTGCGAGTCTATCGATATAAGACAAACCGTCCAATGTATTACGACGCAACCTGTAAACGAAGATCAATCATGTTTGAATGGGGCTCAAGTTTTCTTATAGCACTTCCATCCGTTCTTCATGTTCTGTTCACGGAGATGTACTTTCGGAGTCGTTCAGGTACAATCTTGCTTTTTTGTATACATTAATCAAATTGGATGATTCTACGTGGAATAATTGCCTCTAATATAGGCTGCTTGTAAGGCAGTAGTAAGAAACTTCGCTGTGTTCTATCCTTGAAACAATGGCAGAAGTAAAAAACGCTCGCGTGCAACGCAATTGCCAAACACACGATCTTGCAAGACGTCAAATAGTACATTTGCCAGACCATGTAGCTACTTCTTCAAAAAGGCCTCCATGACACGCAAGTATACGGGGTCATCGGACTGCTCGAGAAACGCTTTCCTCGCCTTAAATTGCGCGGGGAATCGTGTAGGAAACCCATCCAGCTCCGCTATATCCTTCCACTCCCAGTTCTGAAACCAGAGCCGCAACATCCGCTCATCCTGCTCGGGCGTCCAATCTATTCTCAGTGCTGTCATCGGGGTGTTTTCCCGAAGATCTGGAGGCATCGTTGCCGATGGCGGAGGAGATGTCCGCACTGGCTCTGAGGGTTCCTCTGGACTGGCAATGTTATTTTCTTGAGGTTTACTCATTCCCAGTTTCCAGGCTTTTGTCTTACAGCCCGCTGCATTTCGGTCGGGAATCAATGAAGCTATCTCATCGAAGGTTAGTTTGGCTTCTCGCCCACGCCTGAGTATGTTTGTCTCTTCCTCTGTCCAACGCCTTGGAGTGACGGCTTGTTTCCTTTGTTTGCTTACCCGGTACTTCATGGATGTTCTGGGTATGTAAAACATGGTTCTAGACTGGTGTGCGTGAAGTGCGTTTGCTATGATGATGATGATTTCGAGAGGAGTATTGAGATGATAGAAAGAGGTGGGGATATGGTCAAAAGTGTTGTTGAGGACGAAACCCCAATGATATATAACAAAGTTCTTACACAATGAACTTTGTGTAGGTAGGTAAAGGGGAGGCTCACGTTTTGTTTTTGTACAATGTAAAAATATGGTCTAGTCATGCGTAGTCTCCCTCTTACACTTAGGCGTTCATCCAAACCGTACTATCATTCTTGTTTGTATGCCGATATAAGCTTACGTATAGCCGCAGAAACTATCTCAGAGACAAGCAGTCAAAAGTCCCTCGTACTACATATCGGTGAGTCTAAGAAGACAAATAGTCACTTCAGTCACAATAGAAGTGAGGTATCATTGATCGGAGGACGTTTCCTACTTTGCGAAAAGGTTTATAATACCAATAAAAGGTGAAATAACATACACGGGTGCAATGCAACTTTCACAGATGAGACTGAATGAGCCCAGAAACGAAAACATTCCCAGCACCAATCTCCACGACCAACCTCCACCAATCCGTAAGATAGTCAAACCCATGGTCTATCCAGACTCCTCACCTCTCACCCAACCTCTCCTGCCTTCCTTCTCCTGCCTTCCCTCTCTTGCCTTCCTTCTCCTGCCTTCCCTCTCCTGCCTTTCTTCTCCCTCTCTCCCATCTTCTCCCCCTCCCTCACCCCACAATCCCATCCCCCTCCCACCCCTCAAAATCAAACCAGGACTCCCAATCCACCTCCTTCCCCAACCTCTCCATCTCCCTCTCCCTCAGCATCTCCTTCTTCATCACCGAATTAATACACCCCGATATACTCCTACTCCACTTATCGAACCCGCGCTGGCTCGACATACTCCCCGTCTTGACCTCCATCATGACACGCTCCCACTTCCACTGCACGTCCGCCCGGATACGCTGTAGTGTTTGGCTGTGCACGGACCATTGGTGCGAGCGGTCGGGGGAATCGGGTCTAGATCCTGGGATAGCGGTGCTGACGTTGGGGGGTTCCGTAGTATCGGGGGCGGGAGCAGAGATGGAGGTAGAAGTAGAGGTCGAGGCAGAGGCAGAGTTAGGACGTGGGTTCGCATTCGAATTCGGGTTCGGACTTGGGTCAGCCGTAGGACTAGTCCTCGACTTCCCCTCCGCAGCGGCATCCATCCCCAACCCCCTCAACGTCCCATCCGCGTTCCGAACCGCATCACACGGTCGCGACTGCCACTCCATGACGAGATACGGGCCGACTGCGAGACGTGGACACCAGTTTCCGCGCAGGGCTTTTGTGGTACCGGTCTTCTTCTCTCGCTTCTCTTTCTCTTTCTCTTTGTCCTTGATCACCCTGGAGTATGCTGGTCGAGACTGGAGACGAGGTCGAATATGGGGAAGAGAAGAAGCAGCAGGAGGGGCAAAAGGGGTAGGAGGAGGCTCAGATGTACAAGTGTCAGGCTCTGCTGCTGGAACGGCGATTTCGTAGATGATGAAGAAGAGATCAGGCGTCTCTGCGATGATGCCGGTTGTGTCGAAGTCGATGTTCGCGGGACCGACCTAGAGTCGTCAATTACCAGTCATCAGGAGAGATTTGTGAAGATTGAGAAGATTGAAGAGTTCGGAGGGAGAAAGGAAAATGTGGGAAAAATACCCAATCCGGCGGCGCCTGATTGAAATACGCAATCCCACTCGGCAGCGTATACATCGTATCCGCCCTCCCATCGTACCAAGAGTAGATAGATCCTGCAGTTCCCTCAAACTCAAGCGTAGATGCAATGCCCGGCCCAAAACCATGCCCAAGACCACTTTCGAGCGTTGTTTCTCCCTCTGCATCGAACGAGTCGTACGATCCCGGTGTAGTCGACTGTATCTCGAATGGTCGGCCATAGCTAGCGAGATTCTGAGATCCCAGGCCATTGTCTACGATATCGAGTGCAGAGTCCTGTTCAGAGCGTATTCGTTCATTGGAGAGATCTTCGGCTAGTTCGGCGAAGAAGGGCCAATGCAATGTCTCTTTCAATTCCTCGGGTTGTTCAGGTTGCTCGGGTGGCTCGGGTTGGAAGGGCGGCTTGGTCGACATGGTGGCTGTTGGAAGAGGAAGTTCTAAGAGACGTCGAGTCGAATAATGAACGTAGATATTGCCCTCGCAATATCTGAAGTATCTTAAGAGACCAAAAGAGAGGCGAAAGCGGTGTTTTAAATACTTGTCGACTGTACTTAAATGTTACAGTCTGCATGAAATCAAGTGTGAAGTACAGATAGCGTTTACATGCTGCAATACAACAGAAGTGAAGTCGAGACGAAACGGCTGCCTGACGTGCGGTTCTTGATTCAAGAAGTGTGTTTCGGCGGTGAAAGGCAAAAGAGGGAGGAGGAGACTTTCTGAGATAGCGGACTGGTAAGGCTAGCTTGCGTACTTCAGAACGTGCATGTTCTCACCGTCGTTGCACGAGCATGGGCTCCAAATGGAGCTAAGCCGTGCAAGGGCATGAGAAAAAACCTCCACTGTCTGTTTCATGTCTTCCATAATGGGATAAAGTGGTATAACAAGGCTCGGCTTACTCTAAGCCATCATACCATGTCACTCAGTCCATCCCTACAAGAGCGAATGCCTAACAAGCATCTTACACCTTGCATCTCGAGTAAGCCACAAGATTCATCAATACAGTCTGCACGCTACCTATGATTATCAATACCAATGCCTCACCACCAACGCCACGAATGCCACTCGTTGCTTGCTCGTTCCTCGTTGAAGAATGTCTCGCTACCTAGGTAGAACCACGACACGTTCCCCTCTAGTCCCAAATTTCCTGATGCGATCTTCCGATCTCATTTCGCAGCAGCCCTCCCACTCCTCCGCCTCATACCCTCCAACTTCTGTATAAGCTGGGCGTGCACCTTCTTCTGCCCCGCCCACTCGCCCGCCATCCTCTTCATTCGGATTGATGCCACAACTGCCAAGCCTACAGTCTTGATGCTATGTTTGCGCTGGTGATATGTGACGTCTGGGGTGATTCCGATTTCCTCGATGAGCTTGAGGTCTTCTTTGTTGCTGCGAGCATATCAGTATTTATACGCAGGTCTTGATTGATTGGGGGGAACGATAATATATCACTTACCATTGCCCATAAACCTCAATCATCATGAGACAGAACCGCTTCTGATACCCCAACGAGTCCCTGAAGTCTTCCTCGCGCTTACACCTAGCCCGCAGATACTGGATCTGCTTTACCATGCCCTGCAGCTCCTTGACATGGCGCTTGTCCTTGTCCATGATCTGGCCCTTGAGGTCAAAGACTGCATTCGCGTCGTCCATGCGCCGAGATTTTTGGGTCGTCTCAAGGGAGGCTTGCATTGTGCGGAGCTGCTTCTCCTTCTCACGGAGGAGCGCCTTCGATTGTGCAGAGAGCTCTTTGAGGCGGGCGTCGCGGTCTTCGAGCTGGAGTTGTAGATCTTCCACATCGAGCGTCTTGTTTCGTACACGCTCCTTAAGCTCGCGAAGCTCGTTCTGGTGCTGCTTTGCAGTACGGTCATGGGTGCCCGGACTGATACGCTGGCGAGAGCTAGCTTGAACAGCATCAACCTCGCCTTGTTTCTCTGCGACTTGGAGTTGCAGACCCTCAACTTCAGCCTCCGCATTTCGAAGTTTGGTCTCGCGATCACCGATGTCAGCTCGCAGCCGGCGCTCCAGGTCGTTGCGTTCCTGCTCCAGCTCGCTAACACGGATGGAGAGATCCTCTGCCTCAAGTTTGGCTTTTCTAAGCAGGTCAGTAAGTTCTTGGCGGTCTTTTGCGGAATTGGCGCCAGCATTAGAAGACTGTCGCGCAGCTTGAAGATCTTGTTTGAGGTTCTCAAGGCGATGGCGAAGGTCTTCACGGTCTTGGTCCGCGATGTTGAGATCTGATTCCAGAGACTGGATGCGTGAAGCCAACTGTGCCCTCTCACGCTCCGACTTGCGAAGGTCAGTCTCCAGTGTCGAGGACTTGTTTTGGAGATCGTAAGACGCTTGGACCTCTTTCTCCAGGATGATGATCTTCTCTTCTAGAGACGCTTTCTCGTCGCTTTCCTCATCCGCCGCTTCTTGAAGGACCTCGATTTCATCTTCCAGATCTTGCTTGGTTCGCTGCATCTCATCTCTCATTTCTTCCAAAGACTGAAGTCTCTCCTCGGCTAATCTTTGTAAAGAATCGAGCTCCCCCTTGTGGGTGTTGATCTCGTCACGGAGACTTTCCAATTCATCGTCCCGTTCACGCACGATACCGTGTAGAGCGTCTAGTTGGGTGCCGGGCTCAACGGCTTCGTTGCGGAGAGCCTCTAGTTCACTCTCGCGTTCCGACAACGTCTTTCGCGCAGTGTCTAGTTCGCGTGTTCGCTCGCCAAGGTCAGCCCTCAGTTTCGTCAGCTCTTCCAGTGCAATTTCTTGAGTCTGGACCTTCTTCTGAAGGCTGCTGATCTCGCGATCCCTGGACTGGAGTGTGTTTTGGAGGTTGGAGATCTCTCGAGAAGAATTGTCGCGCTCTCGAGTAATCTTTTGCAGTGCTTCGATCTGAGAATCCTTGTTTAAGCGAAGACCGTGGATTTCTTGCGTAGCGTCATCACGCTCACGTTGAAGCATGTTTAGCTTCTCCAGTTCCATGTCCTTCTGTCTTATTGTCGTCCTGAGCTGTTGTAATTGCTGTTCGTAGGAAGATGATTCTGTCTGGAGGCGGCTGAGTTGTTGCTGCGAATCGCGAAGTCGTCTGCGACATTCGTCCAACTCATCGACTTTAGACTCTGCCGCATCCACTCTGGACTGGAGAAGTTCAATTTCTACACTCTTTTCGCGGCTCATGTCCAACACCTTCTGGCGCGCATCACTGGCAGCCTGTTGAGCGAGTTGGACTTGGTTGTCACCTTGCGATTCTGCAAGCTGTAGGCGGTCTTTTAAAGCATCAACTTCGGTCTGCCGCTCCTCTTCGATAGCTTGCACTTGACGTTGCAGAGCCTTCAGCTCGAGATCCTTCTCCCGCTCGAAAGAGCGCAACCGATCCTCGACAGCCGAGACTTCGCTCTCTTTCTGATTGGTCATGTCCTCGAGTTGTTTGTCCATGTCTTCCAGCTCCTGCTCTAGTGTCCGCACCTGTTCGTCCTTGCCTTCGTCTGCCGAGTCCAGCTTCTGCTGCAGGGCATCAATTTCGGCGTCTTTCGAGTCTGTTAATGATTGCAGCTGGTCTTCAAGGTCCTCGATCTTCTCCGCCTGTTCGGCCAGCTTGCGCTCTTTCTCATCAAGCTCGACTTGGTGCGAGTCTTGTGCGGACCTGAGATCCTCCTCCAATTCTTCGATCCGCTCAGTCAGTTCCTGCAGTTTCCGCTCCTTCTCCTCGCCGTCGGCATCTTGTGAGCTTTCGGCCGTCGTCAACTTAATCTGCAGTTGTTCGATCTGTTCCTCATGCTCGTCAAGCAGCTCGTCTCGTTGCCGCAGCTCCTCCCGGATCTTCTCGAGTTCAGCATTGAGCTTGTCCACCTCCTCATCGTTGCCGCGAGTCTCTTCAAACTTCGCTTCGAGGTCCTCCAACTCGGCAGCGCGTTCTTCGGCGATGCGACGAAGCTCATCCAACTCCTCCTGCAAGCCCTCGTCTGCGTGTCGCCGCTTGACCTTTTCCGCATACTCCCTAAGTTGCTGCCGGTACGAATCAAGCTCCTTCTCGGCTGTCTTCAGATTCTTGGAATACTTGCTCAGGTCGCGCATCATCTGCACCTTCTCCGTCTTGAGGCTGACGTTCTCGGCAAGGGCAGCCGCGTTGAATTCGGGTCCAGCTTTCTGAAGATTCTCCTCCAGGAAGTGTATCTTCAGTTTGAGGCCAAAGTTCTCCTTGTCGATCTGCTCTAGGCGCTGCAATTGGTGTTAGCGTACGTTGCCCAGCGCGTGTTCTGCTTATGCGCAACTCACAGCTTCTTGCTCTCGCAAAGTCAGAGCATTGCCATTAGGCTCCAGCGCGCCCTCTCCTCGCTGTGGAAGCGCCATCGGTGTGCTCATCACACTAGAGCTCACCATGTCGGGCACAGGCGTGCGACCATCGACTGCGGACTCGCTCAGAGAGCTCGAGTTGACTCCGTCCATTGTGCTCGCTTCGGGCAGAGGCGTGGCACTGAGCTGGAAACCCGGCTTCATCGCGGCAGGCGTAGTGGGTCCCACCCCCTTGAGCAGGCCGTTGACCTGCCGCGTCCGATTTGCTGTCGCGCTCTTCATCAGCGGCGTAAATTCGTTGCGGGCGTTGGCGTTGCGCAGCGTCGCAAGAGGATTTCGCGGTGTCGCAGCAGCCTGCGGTCGCGCGCCGCGCGTCTGCGGGAACAGCTTGTCGCGGCCCTCGGGGGCGTGGAAGGACGGTTCGGCGCTGAAGTCGAGCTCGTCGGCCATGGTGGTGTCGCCGGGCAGGCGCGTGAAGTCGCCCACCTCGGTGCGAGGCGTTGCTATGAAGTGGGCCATTGTGTGTAAACAAGCTCTCTATAACGCATGAGCGAGAGAAATAGTAGATAATCGTAGGAGGGAGGCGCGCAACTGTTTCCGTCTGGTTCTCCCGATGTTGGACGGTCAATGTTTACAGGCGTGTTGCTCTGTTTACACTGGCAGTGGGTCCCGCGCGCTAGGCTCCCCTCGGCAAGCGCGATTGAGAACTCTAGCACGTGCGCCGAGACCGCCACCCGTGAATTTGCGGAGCATTCATCACGAGTCTGCTGCTGCTTGGTTTCGTGTGGTCCTATATGAAAGGCTCTTGGTTACTCTACAGCCTCTGTGCTCTTTGCCTGGCCGGGATAATATCACTGTGCAACAACACCGCAGACGACTGCATCTGCTACTGATCATTCACTCCCTCATGGACGTCACACCACAAGACGACTTCAAATGGTTCGGCGAGGGCTTCGACGGTTTCCCCAAGAAGCTCCCCGAAGACGTCGTCGAGTACATAATCTTCATCCTCGATACTCGCCTCTCAGACGTGCAGACCCGGGAGCGACTCCAAGCCTTCCAGCGCGCCCTAACCACGCTCGAAAAGCGATTTCTAACCGAGTATATTTGGCAACGAGACTCAATCCACCTCGAATTGGTCAGGGAAATGAGTCGGTGGCTGCTGAAGGGGTCTACGAATTATGGCGACAGTGTGGCTGACGAGTGGCTGATTGTGTATTTCCTCCGGGAATTGAGCAAAGAGTTTCCGGATGCGTGGATACGGATCTACGATACGGATGGCGAGTTTCTACTGATTCAAGCTGCCAATGCACTGCCCAAGTGGCTGAACCCGGAGGTTGCTGAAAATCGAGTCTGGATCAACAGCCACCACCTCCTCATCATACCTCTCTCAAAGCAAGAAGAAGCAAGACCTCTCCAGTTAGACGAAGCCCTATCAATCCTATCAACCACCCCCGCACGAGCTCAACACTTCCCAAAAATCGAAAGTGAAGCATTCGACAGACTGAAAGGCTACCCAGCGGCCATTGCCGACAACCAGCACCACGCAACCCTCCCCCTCCCACGCAAAGTTGCACACATCCTCCACCAAAACCCAGCATACATCGCCCCAGCAGTCGAAGCCTTCTACCTGCGCGACCCCATCTCTCTCCGCCTCCTGCAACCTGAAAAGTCCAAACGACCCCTCTTCTTCCCCCCAGAAGATTTTGTCCGCGTCAGCGTCCGCTTCACCAAAATCCTGTACGCGCAACTGCTCGGCCAGAACTGGGTTCCGCCAGGCCCATGGGGTGCCGCCCTCGACAAGCTGCTCGACAAGACCTCCAAAGATCCCCGTGTTACTCCAGAGAAAGCAGAGATCGGCATCAAGCTCGCCTCAGGCATGGAAACACTTCTACAGCACAGCATCTACGCGTCCAAACCCTCCGTCCGCACCATGCACATCCTACTCTCCGATCTCTCCGCCGGCGACGACATTCTCCCCTCCGACGCCGACCTCGCAACATGGCCTAAGCGCGAGGACGACGAGGCCTGGCTCAACATCGATTTCGCGGAATTCGAGAAGGAACTTGCGGGGAAGGGGGCTGGAGCAGGGCCTGGCTTTGGCGATAAGAATGCGCAGGATAATTTGAGGAAGATGGTGGAGCGGTTTCAGGCTTTTATTAATGATGAGGATGCGGGGCTTGAGGGTGCGGGGGGGCTGGATCCGATGGATGTTGATGATGATGAGGATGAGGATGCTAGGCGGCGGGAGAAGCGTGGGTGGGAGGATCCGGAGGACAGCGACGCTAGTTCGGAACGTGATCTAAATGCACGCCCAGGTCGCGATAGCAAGGACGGTGGGAGTGAGGATGAGGACGGGGACGAGTATGCCGACGCCGAATTCGCCGAATACGAAAAAGCCCTCGAGAAATTCATGATGCTGTCTTCAGCCGAGAAATCCGCGCTGACAGACGACGCGCGCGAGTTGGCCAAGGCCGAAGAAGCAGAGCAAGAGGAAGACGAGGAGATTCGGAAGCTGTCCGAGATGATGGAGAAGGAGCTCTTCGGCCATGGCGCGCTGGAGTTGAATCCAAAGGCAGACGGAGCGAAGAAGAAGAGGGTCAAGAGTATCGCTGGTACAGATACAGGGAAGGGAAAGGGGAAAGGAAAAGCGAGACTCGACGACCTTCCAGAAGAGGATGACGATGACGATGTGGAGTACCTAGACGAGGACTACAACCTCGCAGAAAACATGCTTCAGAGCTTCAAAGGGCAGGTCGGCATGGCTGGCCCAGCAGGCAATCTGATGGGCTTGATGGGTCTGCAATTCCCACCTGATGCAGACGAGGACGAGGGCAAGAGCGGATCTCGAAGCAAAGGGAAAAGCAAAGCTAGGAGATGAAGAGAGATGGAGAGTATCCTAGTCTGTATGATATGCTTTGTGATAATAATAGCGTTGAGATGTTGGACGTTGGACATGGATAATTCTGATTGGAAGGCCATTCGACTGATGTTCCTTGGGAGGAAAGCTGGCCTATTATAGCGAGTATGATGCATGTCTCTTGGGTCTGATGGCACAGAGCTTGTGAGGTGTTTTGGGGTGTCGCTAGCCGTGCGTCTTGCAGTCCTCGTAGTCCTTGTGGTTCCTGTTATTCCAATCGGTTTATCGAGGTGGTCCATCCCGGTACAGCTCGTAACTCAGGTTTTTCATCTAGGCCCCCACTGAGTAGGTCTCGCGCAAGTACACATAGAGAGTACTATCTGGTCCGTACGTTTATCGCCGAGTAGATCTCGTAGTTTCGTGCGATTCCGCTGAAGGATTGCGCTAGTGAGTTGCAAAGTGGTCTATAGCGAGAGCGTCAGAACAAGCATCGAAGACGTGCAGATACAAAGGCCAATGTTTTGTATTATAGTACAGACAGCAAAATACAGGTCTCTAGAAAATACATCAAAAAGTGTGTGAAGGAATTAATAGAAGAAAAGCAGGCTGCTCCTGGCCAGCAGGGCGCCACAAGAACTGGTGTACAAGACCTCGAAGAAGAACCTGGCCCGTCGATCGGGACTCGGTATTCCATGGACAACCTACTGTAGCACGTATGATCGCTGTTGGTTCTCTACAGGCTGAGCATCTATCACCTCCGAGTCAGAATCTGCAGTGGGAGCAGGCTCTCTGTCAAATTTCGCTATGACCGGATGACCTTTCACGAAGGCAATCTCGCCTGTGTATGCTGAACCGCTAGGCTGTTCGAGGTAGTGCCCAGCCGCACGTCGCCAAAACCTTGCGCCTGTGCCACATGAGTCAGCAGAGTCCGAAAAACTTTCCAGGTGTCGAGGTGGCAGGAACATAGAGAGACTCACCGTTCTTGCTACAGCCCTTCCGCGGTATATTTGAGCCGAAGCGGGCGACCTCCCTGCGTAGACCTGGCAGTAGGTCCTTGTTGGTAATGGCGATGACGGTGCAATCGAATTTCTTTTCTAGGATGTATGCCATTTCCCTTGAATCGTCATTTTCGATGATCCCATCTTTATTGGCGTATTTGGCGTCTGCCGTGAAGTTCCCCGGCGTGCGGATGATGAAAGAACGTGGTGCCAAAAAGGCGTCTTTGCTCCCGCCCTGGGAGGGTTGTAGATCTGATTCCAGCTGCTTTTTCGTAGTCCATTGCTTTACGACCTCAAAGAACTCCTGGTCTTTTTCCCACTTGACCGTAGGATCTACCGAGCTAGTCATTGTCGGTATGGTGTCGTGGGCGGAATTCAGATAGCCGTGGAAATAGATCTCTGGGAAGTGATAGCTGAGTGTGTATTCAGACTGGAAACTGTGACATAGGTATGCGATACCAACGAAGCCATTTTATACTGCTGTCCAAGAGCCTCTGACACACACTCGAGCCGCTGGAAGAGTCCATCTGCTGGAGTCATATCATGGATGACTCTGAAGGGTGGCGACGGGTTCCTATACTTTCTACGGGACCCGGAAGGTTGGTACGCTGTCGCTCGTCTACGCTGACGTGCCGGTCTCCATGTGTGAGTCTTGAGAGTCCATCGACGTGAAGACCAGGCTCGGCTGACCGGCCATGGTGCAAATTGTCGAAGCCGTCCGCCGCCACCCAGTATATGTTCAGTAGCCTTTGCATTGACTGCTGTTGAGTTCCTTCGCTAGATTTTGTCGATTGACCGCAACCATCGTGTCATATGCAGAGGACCTGTGTGATGAATGGTCTTGGATTCACAGCTGTCATGAATGCGTGGTTGTGCTCTAGACGGCCATATGAGCAATTACTCGGAAGCGCCCAAAAGGGCAGGTCCGACGCGGCTGGTTGCACTGTTGGCTCGGAATATGCCAACCCAGACTGTTGGGTCGGTCTGCAGTGAACGCCGCCTCTGCTTCCAAGATTAGCTTGATATGAAACGTGCCACTGCAGGGAAGTTCACTATGACTGTTGAAGCAGGGTTGTACCCATATTGGATTCGCTCACCATTCCCGCGGCCCTCCCAGTCAGGAGGTTCATCGAGAAGTTGCGGTGCGTATTCACGAAAATAGCGACCGGCTCTGCATAGTTCGTGCCTGGGGACTAGCCACCCGCCCCGATGGATCAACAGACATGTCTGTCATGACGTGACTGGAATGACGAAGCCAGCTGGAGCGGAGGGGTCCCAAGGGCAGAGACCTTCAGGGCTGGTGGCGAAGCATGGCAGTACCTTCCTTTCCAGATTCGCGGTCCACCAGTACCACTCAGCCAATGAGATCTTTTTCACGAAAGCCGACAGTCGCTCGTGTTTCATGGCCGAGGTAGTACTGCCTCTTTCATTGTGGCGAGGGTGGGGGTAGCCTGAGGTGTCTATGGAGTCCTAGTGCTGGTGATCAGCGATGCAAGCTACACTCACCTAGGCAAGCATTTTGGTCATGGTCGTCATATTCGAGCTAAGTTTTATCATTTACTACCTCTTCTAGCCACCCCGTTCGCGGCGACCCTCCTAGACGGGAGTGAAGGATATCCGTTCATGATCGGCGGCGCGACTTTGGGCTCCGTCTCGGTCAACCGCTTCCATAGCTCCATCACACCCGCTCTCTCCGCCGGCAACATGCTGTACTGCAGACTGTACAGGTTGCGTCTATGTATAGGAGGGACAAATTGTCCTGAGACAAGGCTGAGGACGACGCTAGGCGAAAAGTAGTGTTTGCGAATGCGGTTTCCGAGTTCGAAGTACGACTGGAACATCGCTTCTAGCGGCAAAGGTATTGACTGAGTATCATGAGTACGAGGTCACTCGAAGGGGAGAATAGGACTGCGATACCTTTAGGTGAATATAAGATGTGGGCGCCGAGCCTGGAGGGTCCCGAAAAGTAGCACATGTAGAATCCGTGTTCTGCAATTCGAAGCAAATGCCGCCTACCTCCATCTTAGCTAATGCAAACTAGACACTGTGAAAGAGGACTGCTTACCGGGCAGCCGTTGGGAATCTTTGATTCTAAGCATAACGGCAAAGAGCGGGAAATGGTTCAGACAGGCAAGGCCGATTTCAAGTGCAGCCTTCAAACCGATCACGGCGACCCTAGCGCTCGCAAAGGTGAGGTAAAACACGAAAACGGTCGGAAGAAGGAAGAAGAGAAGCGTGAAAAGAATTGTGCCAAGTAGGAGTTGATCCAGGTCGTAATCGCAAGAGTCAATTCGGTTTCGCAGGATGTTGCGCTTTTTGCCTCGGAAGAGGTGGAAAAGAGAAATGATGATGGTGAGTTGCCAGTGGAAGATTCGAGCCGATGCAACGTAGAAGCAGTAAATGTGCAATGTGAGCACAGAGACGAGGTCGGAGAAGAGGGATATGGGCATAGTGGCGCCCGCGAAGGCGGAAAACCCGATGAATCCCACTATGCTTGGGAGGTGCGGACGGAGAATGTCCATGAAAGCTGCCGAGATCAGTCACGGCGCGCTGTTTGATGGGACTTGACGTACCAGCCCAGTTGTCAATGACCCACAAGAACAAATCTCCCAGGAAATCCGCCAACTCGCTGTTTAGCTTCAAACCACCAGGCCATTCCATGAGCCATGAGATCATGCGCCTTAGTCCTTCGATTGACCACGTGCTGAAGACCGTATCCAGCTGCGATGCAACAAAGGTGGCATTTTCGATAATGTAGGAACCCAAGGCGATCCCGATGATAACATCATTAGCCACCAACCACAGACTGTTGTAGAAGCGGATGTATTCTGGATGGTTGTTCGTGATACTTTCCCAATTCCCCTTCCTCTTGCGCAAAGTCATGTACTGGATCGGCCAATAACAGAACTGTTGCAGCCGGATGTCGACTTGCTGAGCGGTAGCAAAGACATCTTTCAAGGCTGGAGAGTCCGGTGAGGCTGGCCGCCAATCGAGAACCCGTAAGATCATCTCACCTGCAAACCGGTGTGCGATCAAACCGATTATGAACAGTCGTGAGATGACAGGGTATATCCATACTCTGCCAACGTAGCATAAGCCGATCCACAGGTAGTCCCATAGGTCATTTGCATGCTCCACTACTCTTTCTTGGACACTCAAGGCACGCTTCCGCTGTCTCCCAATCGCACCTATATTCTTCTGCAAGAGCGCGTTCAACTCGAACGAGCAGTTGATTTGATCGACGATCATGGGCAGTGAAAGCTCTTTCTGCGACGTGGGGTGCGATATCACGCTGTGGAGTTTCAGTTTCTCGACGAGCCCCTCCTTTCTCTTTCGTTCTTTTCGTTCCTCTTCCTCCACCCCCACATAGGGTGCACTCCATTTGGCGAGGTCACTCTTGTCGCCGAGTGCCAGCGACATTGGCGTCAAAGACAGGTATTGCATGCGCGTAGGATGGGGTCTGTGGTAGAGTATAATCTGTACGGTCAAGCCAGAATCGGATGGGCAATGCAACCGCGGGAAGCGCGTGAGGGTGTTGGTATAGGAATTTAGGAGGCTTGGTTCGAAGCGATCTGGGGGTGTCTGAGGGTTCACGGTCCCAAGGACGCGCATGGAAGAGTGGCCGCATCTTCTGAGTAGATCTTCTATGTTGTGAGGGCTGTTCCGGAGTAACGTCCTAAACAGTAAAGCATTCTCGACGTTGCGGAGCTATTCAAGATTAGTCTAGCACGCACATGGATATGCATGGCTGTGTACCTCCACATCTTGCAGTATAGACACCACAAAGACGTCAAGCTCTGAATTCCGCCAGCCGACCAGAACACCGGGAGATGATTCTTTCGGCGCATCTGACGGCCAAAATACGCGCATCAACCCATTGTTTGTGACCATGACAACATGCTGTCCCCTCTAGAATGATCCTCGACGCTTCAATTGTTCACGAGCGGAGATGCCGCCGCCAGTCGTCCGTGGGTGGAGGTCGTTTTCGTAGGCAGCGAGGCGCTCTACAGGGAGGATGACGAGGAGGAAGAAGACGGAGAGCACAGCGACTGCCTTCGCAGCTCGTGTCTGTCGTGGTAGTGCGGTCAGTGGGGAGGCGCAAATGCGCTTGCGCAATTCCAACATACCACGACTCCGTGATCCCAAGCAAATATGGCTAGCTCGTACAGTCGAGTGACAAGGTCCCAGCGAGCCGTCGAGTAGCCCGCGACGAAGATTCCGAGCGTTACTACAGAGAAGGCGTGCATGTATTACTCTGGCGACGTCGTCATGCCAAGCCGGGTCGCGATGGTGTCCGCTTGGAAGTTTCGACTGCAAGGGACCTGGACAATCAACGTAACTCGTGCAACGGTTTGAACGCGGAAGAGAGTGGGGGTGTAGAGGGACAGTGAATACACGACTGGAACACCATAGCGTGGGAAATCGCACTAACCGCACAAGACCTGGACTACCAAGCCTTGCTGCCGCCGCCACGAAAATATCCATCCATTGGACTAGAGGTTACTTAAGCAACCTATATCTATAGCGGCGAATAAGATAGCTAGCTACGCTAGCCTTAAGCTTATACTACTAGAGCTATATAATACTATTTTTTAACTTTAATATTCTAGATAAAAAGAATATTTAAAATATTTACCTAATAAGCTATTATATATATAATAGGATCTAATACTACTTTTACTAACCTCTTATTAACTAGACTATATAATTCTAGTAATAAGATCTACTATATCTCTACTATATAGTTATCTAAACTAGTCTAGAATTTATTATATAGTTATTAATATTTATAAGTTTAATTCTACTAATTATATATAAAGCTTTTTATTCTATTTTATAACCTTCTATTATTATTTATAGATAGAAGTAAACTATATTTCTATTATATTATCTATTTCTCTAGTAGCTAAAATACTTCTTAATACTTTAAATATTAAGTTATAAAGCTTTTTATATAGTTAAGATTATTACCTAAATAGAAAAGAATAATAAATTTTTTAATAGCTTAAAAGAAAGTAATAAAGATAATAGCTTTCTTATAAATACTATATACTATACTACTAGTATCTAAGTATTTATTAATAAAGATAGAATAGTAACCTACTTAACTAGTATTTTAACTAGAATAACTAAACTTTAGTATATAGTAATTAAAGATATAAAGATTATAATAACTACTTTATACTAATAAAGCTAAATAATAGCTACTAGAGTAGTATATTAAGTTATAGTAGTAGTATTTAGATTTTTTATATTCTTATAGTACTTAGTCTAAATAATTAAAATATACTATAATATAACTAGTATATAAGTTATATAGGTAAGTAAGTTATATACCTTATTAGCTTTTATAATATTTAAAGTAATATATCTTAATAATATAATAAGATATATTAAAGGTAACTCTTACTATAGATTAAGTAG
>MU004446.1:0-81963 GCA_010405375.1 Lophiostoma macrostomum CBS 122681
AATACTATATAGATAGTATATTCTATTATACTACTATATAATTAGGTTACTAGGCTTAAAGTAGCTAATAAGGCTACTATATAATATTACTTATATAAAAGAAAGTAAGTATAGAAGAAGGATAACCTAATAATTAAAGAAGGCTCTTAATTAACTACTCTTAAGAAGTTTAGTACTTATAGTAATAGAAAGAAAAGTAAGAAGAAGGCATGTATTAATAGAGATAAGCTAACTTAAAGGTACTATAGGTAGTATAGTAAGGCTAGGTATAACTTAAAAATATATAAAAATAATACTATAGATATTAAAGAATAACTCTAGTAATAAATCTATATACAGGTTTATAGGAAGCCTACTTAAGAACCTATAATAGTTGCGATTTTAATAGGGTCTTAGTAAAGGATAACTACTTATCTATTCTAACTACTTGCCTGTCTAGTATATTATAAATTTTTCTATAGGCTTTATAATAAGTTTTAGTATTAGAATCCTTTTTAATAGTAGACTACTAGATACTATTAAAATTATTACAAAAAAAAAGAAGTATATTTTTAGAAATAGTATAGTTAGAAGAAAATAGTATACTAGTACTATATACTCTAAAGTAGGTATAGTATTTTTTAAAAAATACTAAAAAGTAAATACTATAGATAATATAGTAGTAGTAGTAGGTATATTTAATATTAATAGAGTATTTACTAGCTACCTTTAAAGTAAGTTTCTTCTAGTTCTTATTTATAAAGGGCTTAGCTAATACTAAAGATATCTAAAAGTCTAGAGTAGAGATACTTATATTTTAGATAACTAAAATATACTAGTAATAGTAATAGTAATATAAGATAACTCTAAGTAAATAAGAATATATAAAATAGTATAGCTATCTTAATAAGAATTTAAATAGGTAATTAATAACTAACTAAGATTATAATACTCTATAGTAGATAAGGTAAGTAAAATAGTAGTAGAGGAGTTTAGCTCTAGACGCTCCCTATATACCTTCTAGTAAGCCTTTATCTAGTATTTAACGTGGCCGTTAAACAGCTGCCTGCAGGCAAGCAGGCAAGCGACGGGTTCCTGCTCTGCTTGGACATAGAACCTTCCAACCGAACCTATCATGTTCGCAGTTCCCTGCATTGCGCCGTGCAAACGGTAGTTGTGGGGCCATCAGGCTGTGAGCGCCAGCAATTCATCAATGCAGTGTTGCCACTCGAATACGAGATGGTTGCATAATCATCCTTTGAGGCGCTGCGCATTGGCCAGTCTGTATGCAGTCTGCCGCGTGATAACGCTGAACCGTATTAGACAAAGAAGGCTACCTCAGCCTTGCGGCATCGAGTTCTAGGCACTTGCATGCCGCAGAGGGCGGGGCCTGGGTCTGCCTTCTTCTTCGTTCTAACGCGACTTTAGCACCCAATATTCTGGAAATGTTACGGATCTTCCTGCTCTTGCGATTCGAGTGAACGAGAACATCTGCAACTTTTGCGCTGCCATAAGCCTCGTCGACCATTACGAGCATGTGGAGAACATGAGCCAAAGGTTTTGGAAAGACAATTTGAAAAGTCCTTTCAAATCAAGGAAAAACCCAAATGCTGGTGGCCTGCATCCCTCGAACGGCTATGGAGCCGACCTGGCAGAAAGCCCGACAGGTCATGGCGATGCTAAGCGCGCAGCACAAAGAGCCATGGGCAACGTGTCGCCCTCCCCGCCCACTCTACCACCCTTCGTCCCTGGCGTCGAACTCAGCAGCCTGAACGGGACGATCGTAAATCACAGTGCTACTATTCCCAGTTATCGCTACACAAACGACGATACCGCTCGTCAGACGTTTCTGCCATTGCAAGGTGACCCAGCGCAGGAGGGGGCACTAGTGAAAAGAACAACTAACGCTGCTGCGGAAGAAATGCTGGCGCAATCTCTCGAAGAAAATTCGGAATCAGAAAGTGACAGTACTGGCAGCGCGAGGATGGCCAGCATAGCTAGAGATCGAGCCACACTGACCCCAGGATCCAGCTCGAATCCCGAGGTAACCTTGAAGTCCATTATCGGCCACATACTGCATGCAGGACAGTCTTTTGACAAGCTACAAGGAATTGATATGAACGATGCGGAGGGTGCAGTGATTCATGTCCTGCAGGCTTACGCAGAGCTTGCGACGAAACGAAGAAGAAAGAAGCGGCACCGGCTGCAAAAGTCCACAGAGAATAACGACCCGGAATACTGGAGGAAGATGTACAAGAAATCAGACCGCGAGGTGGAGAATCTGAAAACACAAAAGAAGGCTTTGATCGAGGAAAACAAAAGGCTGAAGAGAGAAAAGGTTGAGCTGAAGAATAACATGCAGTCGCTAAGAGAAAGAACAGATGGCGAGGTTGCAAATATGCATCTGCAACTCAAAGCCAAGAATGAAGAGATAGGATCTCAAACACAAAGTCATATCTTGCACATTCAAGAACTTCACAGGAGGTGGCAACAAGCAGTCAATAGTGCCAAAGCTGAAACAGCAGGAGCTGTCCTCCGCGAGAGGCTCAACCTGCAAGCACAACACAGAGAAGAGATTACCCGGGCCAACAATGAATCGAGTCGTAAACTTGAAACTACACGCAGCGAGTTGAATAAGTTACTAGAGGAAAGAAGAGTGGCACACGAGGAAGTTGTCAAGAACCTGCGGCAGGACATCGCGGAGAGAGATCTCAGAGCCCAGGAAGAGCGTGACTATCTCGAACAGAAGGCCGCCGAGGAGAAGGTCGAGATCATCAAGCTCAATGAGACGCTGACCGGAGCTTTAGTGCATCGAGAACACATAAAGGGCCTCGCGGATTCGGTGTTGGTAGCAAGATTCTCTAGCCTGGCCGTCAAGTTAGAGGGCATATCGAACATTGACTGGAACGATGGCTTGCGAGAAACTTGGCCATATACGGAGGAAGAGTTGCGAGCAATGTCGCGAAACACGCGGAAGTTGAAGCAACAGATGGTCCTGAACACTCTCTGGTTCGCTCTTAACGAGTACATATTCTCGACACCATTCAGGATACTGGGCACTCAAGGTCGTAGTCTTGATACTGAATGGTTTGAAAGGTATTCGGGAAGTAAGTACTGCTACTATGTGTATGAGTGGTTTCTGACGACATACCTTTACCAGGTATTTCCTCCACCGAAGGCCCACGATGGCCTCTTCCTACCGAAGAATGCGAGACATGGCGCTATACAACCGCAAAACCCTATTTCACGGGGCTACAGACCACGGGCGAGCTGTCCGAGGAGGAGACATCGTGGCGGGAATCATACAAAGGATCGATTCAGGGAATCGTAGATGATGTGTCTAGCATCTTGGGCAAGGTAGCCTTTGTCAGCACCGCAGATGAACAAAAGCTGCAAGAGCTTGTGCGAATGGCAGGCATTCTGTGGCTTGAACTGTGCTCGCAGAGATATCGTCTCCGTGTCATCTTGCCTGGTGATAGCGAAGACGTTATCATGCGCGACACTAAGGCTTGGGGTCCCATCAAGCTCGTCTTCAAACCAGGTCTGATGCGTTTCGGGAACTCCCAAGGACAGAATCTGTCGAGAGAGGATTATGTAGGAAGCTGGAAGGGGCAGAATTTCGAGTACCAGCCAATGTAAAATCTTCCATAGTAATCACAGGGGCTCGTGTAGCGTACTGTTGCCTTCGCATCAATCAGCCTCTTGAGGAGACCCGTTGGACATCGTTTGAGTTCAAGCAAAAAAAGCCTTGAGAATTCGAGAGAATACCCTGCGGACAAGGCTGAGTATGCCTCGGGAGGCGGCTGAATTCAGGCGTGATTGGCGTTTGGGGCGGCTGCCTAGACTGGTGAGAGTTAACAGCGAGGCGCCGCGGAGCCGCAGCGATCTCGCAACATTCCTCAAACCCTCTCAGAGGTCCAGAGCCCAAGCTTGTTGTTGAGTACATCTGCGCCTACATTTCTTCCGTCAGTGCGAAGATAGGTACGTCACCAGTTTTCCAAGGGGCGCGGTACCCAAGTGTCGTGCAGCCTCGTCCGTTATCGCTGTTGGGCTAGGAAGACCAGGGCTCAATGTTTGTGCGTTCTAGGTGCAGCTAGCAGACCAACGTCTGACGCTTCTTAGATGATCTTTTGACCAGAAGCTATGCCCTTGAGGAAAAAAGTGACGGGGTTTTTGAACTCGAAAAAGCTTGCCGACCCAGCGCCCTTTCCGACTCATGCTACGTCGAGCAACGGCTCCGCACCACGGTCCGCGACACAAAAAGTCACCGCAGAGGAGCTTCGCGAGTTACGAGAACTCATTCGACATAAATACAAGTTGGATGTGTATATTTGGGGCAAGCGCAACGTCAAGGAATTCTCACGTCCGGAGGTGGAAGAGAAGATGAGGCAGGCGGACGCAGCACTGGATGCTATACAGAATCGGGTCGAAGGGTGGGACAAGAATGAACTCTTCGGGTCCGATACGGAATATCGCAAATTCGTGGAAGTCAAGAGGCGCGTTATGGATGAGGGCAAGGCTCGTTGGATGGACACACCGCCATGGGATATACCAGACCAGAACGGGCACTGGTTCAACCCGTATACTCCGGCAGAGGCTGAATAGAAAATGGTCTCAGATGGAGGGTGCATCGAGGCGAGTAGGAGATGGCCTTCCAAGAGTTACGTACCTTTTTATGTTATCATCACTTGTGGCAGCATTCGATTCCTGCACATTCGTAAGCTCCATAATGGAAGTCCACCTACAATATAAATCATGAATACCCCTCTGCACGAAGAAGTACGACTTCGATTGATAAAACGTGTCTAGAGGGTCGTGGAAGTCCGCCAACCGTCGAAGCATGAACAAGTAAGTCGCCAGTACGCGAGGATCCCAAAAGTTAGTGCGTCATTTGGTACCTCCGGGGTTAGATAAGAAGGAGCTAGTTTCTAGTGTTTGATCGCGACAAGGTGAGAACTCCGTTTTCACGCAACCCTGGGCGCCTACAATAATATAATTAATTAGAATAAAATTCTAGCTCTTTATACTACTAGCTTCCTTATACTCTTACTTAATTTAATAAATTTATATTATTGTATTAAAAAGTTATATTGTTACGCTGTTGGGATTCTGGTGTTCTTCGTGATCAAACACTAGAAACTAGCTCCTTCGTACCCACTAGTGGGTAGATGGTGAAGAGATTTGTAAGCGAAAATTGCACTTTGTGGGGCAGATTGCAAGTCAGAACACCATGGTCAGAACATGAATGTCAAAATACGAATGTCAGAACGCGAATGTCAGAATGTCAGAGACTACGTAACGTCTGGCCGACTTAGATCTACGAAGAACCACTCGTTACATGTTTAGAGAAGATCTTTGCCATGATCGTGAACGATCGCAACGTTGCTCCCAGGAGAGATCAGAAGGCTTTGGCAGATTCTGACAGTACAGATAAGAGGCTAGGTACGATGATGCTGGTGATGGGGGTGGAACTCCACCTCCCGTCCAGTATATAATGCGTATTGACCTTCCTGCGCCCGCTTAACAATAGAAATCTACCAAGAACCAGCAGGCTGCTTTTGCTCCGAAACTCTTCCAGCTCCTCAATCACAAGTATTTGTGTTCAAAATTCTCCGAAGTAGAAACCTCAAGATCATGTCCTGGCCCAAGACTTGTCGCGCCTTCCGCCGCAGCGGCGGCACTTATCCCTTCACCATTGAACCGTCCACCGAGACCCTTCCGACAACTCTCGCTCCCGATGACGTTCTCATCCGCGTGCATGCCGTCTCCCTCAACTTCCGTGATATTGCCATGCTCGTGGAAGGCCAGTACCCTGCACCGTATGAGCCTGGCGGCATCCCGACATCTGACTGCGGCGCCGAAGTCGTTGCCATTGGCGAGGGCGTCAAGCGATTCAAAGTCGGAGACAAGGTGGGCCCAAATATAGCGCAAACCTTTCTGACTGGAGAGGAGTTAGACGAGCCAGTGCACGATATGGTGGGAGGGGATGCTCCAGGGGTCTTGAGCGAGTATGGGGTCTGGAAGGAGAAGGGGTTGGCGAAACTGCCGGAGCATCTGAGCTGGGAAGAGGTTCAGTATTGTATTGATATGAAATGGTGGAGATGTTAACCTATAAACAGGCTTCCACTATCGCAGTTGCGGGTGTGACTGCTTGGAACTGCCTGAATGGACTCAAGGATTTGAACGGACCGAGGACGGTGTTGATGGAAGGTGAGGTCTATCTCGCATTGGGGCTCGAACGATAAGCTGACATAAATTTAGGTACGGGAGGTGTGAGCATGTTCGTTCTGCTGCTCAGTCTTGCAGCGGGGATCAAGCCGATAATCACCTCGTCCTCCGACGCAAAGCTTGAACAAGTCAAGAAATTGAGCCCTGAGATCCTCGGCATCAACTACAAGACCACTAATGTTGTGGACGAAGTCCTCCGACTCACGGACGGCAAAGGTGTGGACTTCGTCATCAACAATACTGGTATCAGCTCTTTCCCAGACAATCTGAAGTGTCTCCGCAGCAAGCATGGCCAGGTCAATTGGGTTGGCTTCGTAGGCGGTGTCGAACCAACGTGGCATCCTAATGAACTGTTCGCTTTGATGCTGAAGGCGGCGAAGATCAAGTAGGTCCTACCCATGACACAGAAGCCTTGGAAGAGCATTGCGCTGTGCAGATGTTTACCAAAGAATCGAAAGTGACATTGAGATAGGGGCCTCCTCGGTGGATCGAGAGATGATTTCGACGCCCTGAACCGTTTTCTGGAGGAGAAGAAAGTCAGCCTTGAGCCACTGATCGACAAGACCTTTGCTTTTGAGGATGCACCGAAGGCCTTCGAATACCTGAAACAAGCCAAACATGTTGGAAAAGTAATCATCAAAGTCTAGATAGTTGCGCCATCATGAGGACCACGGATCCCCAAAGAACAACGACTCAACAACTGAAGCTCTTACGAGCATAACACTACTCTCTCTAGATAGGCAAACCGCGATGACGCGCAGTATGCTCTAGACTTTCGCATTGGTTCACAAAGGATTGGCGTGATGGGTTTTGGGTTCACTAGAGAGTGGAAAGAGTTGACATACAAATAGTCTTCCAGCTATAGGAGAATAAATAGTCGTTGCCATGGTATTTAATCTGAGATTTCTATCACTGACTATCTAGTGTACTTAAAGGCTACGACTCCCGCACGACTCGAAATCTCACAGCCTACACGGCATGTTAACAACCTTCACCTCGATCCAGGAGGGGTCACCAGTCGAGAGAGCTAAGCAGAGTCGCGCAAGTGCTCGGACGCCTAGTCAGTGTGGCAGGGGCATTTCTCCAGCTTCAGGAAGGAGGAGGCGAAGGACTAGCCGGCGGAGACTCAAAGCCCGGAGACGGAGCTCGAGTACTAGAAACAATCGAAGAAGCATTAGGCGAATCCAGAGAATAATCACGGGACCTAGGACGAGGAGAGTCCCCAGGATCGGACCAGCTAGGAGAGCCAGTGCGGCTGAAGCCACCAGGTCCAGGCGATGCTGGTTCGGAACGCAGAGTGCCAGCCCGAAAGTGCTTTTCCACGTCGTCAAGATCCATCCTAGGAAAGGTTTTCCCACAAGCATTGTGGCGAATCTCAACGCTATACTCGGTCGGTAAGCTGATTGTTCCGCAATCTTGGCAGAAGAGCCTTCCGTCTTCACTGTAGCGGCCGAAAAGGGAACTCGCCCTGGCGCGCTCCATCTCAGCGAGTACTTGATCTGCAGCAATGATTGGGAACTCAGTGATTAATTCCTTGAGCGCAGACCCATGGATCCCGAGACCTCCATCAAAGGGGTGGCAGTGATAGTTTCGGGCTGCTGCGCGCGCGACGGTCTTGCCAAGGGCTGTCCCTGGCTTCTGTACGGAAGCATAAATGGCGCGTATGAGTTCCTCGAGCTCGAACTGGCTTTCGATGTTGCTGATATATCTCTGCAGCTGATCCTGAAGCGCTTCTTGCATGCCGTCGACTTCGATCTCCTCGGCAAGCTTGAAGAGACTGACACAGAAAGACGAGATGGCCGGCAGGTGGGTTTCATCGAAGTCATCGCCGGACATAGCGAGCCTCGCGTTCCAGTCTATGGGTATATTGTAGATGTAATGCAGCATTTCTTCGAATGCGCTTTCATTGTGACCGCTCAGTTTGATGCATTTGGCGCTGGCCTCTGCACTGTCGTTGATCAAGAGTGTGCGAAAGTAGCCAGATTTCTGGACTAGAATCGCGCGATGGAGGAGAAAGTGCTTTGGGCCATCTTGGCCGTCGGGAAGGCATACAGTCACATCGGAGAAGGTTTCATTGTGAAGGAGCCTGCTTTCATGTTACTTGGGGTCACTGAAAGCGTCCTGGTGAGACTTACGTGGTGTCGGACATGTTGTCTGTTGGTCAAGCTTATGCTTGGGTGTGTTCGATGTAGAAAGGCTACGTAGTTACCTTGTAGGAGGTTGTAGGGAGCTAGGTATGCTCGTGCAAGACTAAATAGTGTAGAGGATGTATCCACTTCAATGACACACATGTGACTGTTGTAATCTGTGAATGTGATATTCACAGCAATTTCCATGATTTGTAATCGTTGATTTGTATCAGTTCTTCACAAACTGGAATCCATACACCGATAGACAATCGCATCGTCCATTCACATATGCTCAAGCAAGTCCAAAAGCGTGGACCCAGTCCTAGCAACACCTTCTTCATGACGACCGCTCTGTCCCTCTCCGTCAATTTACAGAGAATAATGCTCCCTCGGATACATTCAAGATTCGGCGTACCCAATCTTTCTGTCGAGCAATTTACAGTCTCAATAGTCGTAATTGAACAGTTCACTGCCCTCCCAATCGGCCCACACTCGATACGCGTTGCCTTGTCTCAAGACGCAATTTTGTAGATCCTGAAGTGCCTTCATTCTGCCATCGCGCCTCACAGCGCTGGCGCTACCGGCTGCAAGAAGCTCCCATTCACATCGATTCTGTTTGACGTTAATAAGGACCTCCGACGTATCGTTCACGGTGATAGGGTCGCGAGTTTGCAGAAAGGCATAATAGACGGTAGCGGTCATCCACTCGCGGATCTCGAAGATCTTGGAAGTTGGAGGATGGAAGAGAACGTGCGCTGTGTCTGTTTCGCGTTAGTCATTCCAGCGAAGTATTGTGTCTCGAGAGGGTGCTGCGTGTCTGACTTCGCATCATGGCGAAGAAACAGACACTGGGCATCGAAAACTAGGTCAACTCACTGAAGATCTGAACTTTCACCTCATCAGCCATCTCGTTGCTCACAACTTCCTGCTCTTCGTACTTCATGCTATCGACGAGTTTGACATTGAGTCTTCTTCCTTCCAACACGAGACCGTCGAGTTCTTTGACAGCTCTCTCCGCTTCACCGGCACCTGAGACATCAACTCTGAGACGCAGTGGCTTATTCCAACGGTGATGGTTTGGGAGTTGAAATTTGGCGATATGGAAGTCGGAAAAGAGCCCCCACACATCTTCCTCGGTAATGCTTGGTGGATAATTTGACACTTCGACAGGCGTGCAAACCGGATCCAATGTTGGGAATGGACTCAATGGAATCACACCAGCTTGTGAAGGACGAGGTAACCTTGGCGATGAAGTCGAAGGACGCGGAGGCAATGAAGGCAGAGGAGGCGGCGGGCGCGTCGGTTCAGCGGGCGTCATTGATTCCGGCCGTGGCTTCACTGGAGAGATCGCGTTGATGGTTGACCTCAGGATGCGCTTAGAGCAATGGCGCATCTCCTTTGCTGAGAGTTGTGGTGATGCACTCTGCGCATGCTCGCCTGCAGTCCGGTCAGCCATGGCCATAGCAAAATCGAGAGTGAGAGCCATGGTGAGGTAGATAATCACAACGTGATGCGATACGATCCCGTGAGAGAAGCCATGCGGCCGGGAAAACCTCGGGTTGTGTGGGGACACGGTCCACAGTGAAAGAGACATATTGTGATCCACTATATGAGCGGTTTTGAGAATTACTCATTGATCTTTGTCCGGTATTAATTTTCACGTTCCAAAGCTCATCGAACGCGGAAACACGTGTTGTGACGTGACGCGAACGGCACCGAGGGTTCTTTCCGCTTGACGCGACTTAAAATCTGAGTCCCTAGAGCCCCATCACAACCCCAACACCAAAGCGAGAATATCCGTCGTTCCTTAAGGGCTACAGAGATGGCTAGTCTCCCACCCGCCCTTCGGACTAAGCAGCAAACTTCGGAGCCTGTTTTGCCCAGCGTCGAGACAACATCACCATTCAGCCATGTCAAGGATGAGGAGGAAGCTTCTCCCAGTCTCTACTCTTTGCGAGAGATTCATGAACATTTCTGGCAGGAAGATGACCGGAACCACGACAGCGACCACAACACCACACTTCACTCCTCGTCCGAGAACGCAGGACTGGCTTGGGTTCTACTTTTCCATGGAGCCAATCCACAATGGGAGAGCAATAACGTCATCTTCGTCAAGTCCAACTTGCATTTGCTTCCCAATATCAAAGAGACTAATGATGCTCAAGAGGTTGACACTGAGATTGAGAACGACCGTGAGATTAATACGAAAGCCGCGAAAGTCAATCTATTGCTCGGCGCTGGACTTCCCCAGGTGGTCGAATCTGCTGAGAATGAGGCCGAAGAGTCAGCAGCACTACCGTCCTCAGACCATGCTATACCAGTCAGAGAGGGTCCGCCAGAGTCGCATTCTGCATTTCCTGTGTTCGCTCAACAGATCAATGGTCCTCAGGGAAACGGCGTACGTTCATTCAAGTTCATAGGGTGGCACAAGATCGCACGACTCGAAATTCTGCCGCCAAAATCCGCGGCCTTGGTGCACATGCTGAGCAAAAAGTGGGAGAAGGTCGATAGGTATGGCCGGGTGCACCAACGCCAACGAAACCAGAAAGGTTGGGAGGATAGCTTGAAGCACAAGTGGACTGTCGTGAAGATGGTGTTGGACGAGGGAGCCAACGAAGAAAAGGGTCCACTAGAGATTCAGAGGATCGACCAAGAGCCTGAGCAGGAGAATAGTGGAGGAAGGAGCGTGAACGAGATGTTAGCTGCATTGCGGATGGGAAGTAATGAAGAGTGAGGAAAAGCAGGAGATACGATGCATCGAAACTTCAGGGATCCTCAACGCCTGTCCCCGAGATGGGAATTGAGTACTGAGGTGTCAAGCAGATTGCTCAACAATCTACTATAACCGGACTGAACTGCGCGTTCGATGATCATGGGCCCTGATGTGGGAAATGAGAGATATTCGACCGCTTAGAAGAATACTGATACTTGCGTCAGTCTTAGACTGTATTTCTCCTTCCTCATGTGTCAAAACCTAGCTAGCCTTTTGACCGTCTGCACCCCCTTCCAAAGTCTCTTCTGCGAGACTCTTAGGCATAGCCCATCCCTCTTTCTCTGCCTTTAGCATCCAAGGTATCCACTTCTTCACTCCCTCTTCCAGCGTTGAAAAACCGTTCTCCTTCCCCATCTTTTTAAGCAGCTCGGCCCCCCTCTCATTTTCCACAGTCCCAACATCAGGCGCCTCCTCTACCTTGTCCAAAAACTCTTTCTCGGGAACCGCTTTCTTGAAGATGTCTAGAAGGTCATTGTAACCAAACCTCTGACCAAATGCCAATATTCTTTCGTTCTCCACGCCCTCCAGCGTCAAAACAGCCGCATGCAACAACGCACAATCTTCCACATCCACATACCACTCTGGCGGAATCATCTGCGCAATGCCTGTCTGCCCCAACCATACCTGCTGCAGAATGCCACTGGAGCTGATGAAACCTGTCTCCTTCGGATTGACCATCGTTCCAAAATTGATATTCGGCACCACAACATTGAACGTAAACTTTGGCTTATGCTCCTTGACCCAATTAAAGCATCCCTGATCCGCCTCAACCTTGCCGCACATGTAATTCAACAGCTTGCGCGGGAGATCCTCAGATGGCGGCAACGTCCATGCAGCTTTGCATCCTTGGTTGTACGTCCACGGCGTGAGATGATATGGTTTACCGAGATCCGTCAGCTCGACGCACGCCGCTTGGCTGGACGTGTACACCACGCTCTTGACACTGGGTTCCTTGGCCGCTGACTCTAGCAAGCCCACTGCGCTCCGAACGAGTTCGGGTATGTAGTCTTTCGGGTCGGCGACCCATTTGATGTTCGAGGCTATGTGCGCAACACCGTCGACGTCTTTGACGGCTTCGTCGAAGGCGCCGGGAGCGCTCATCTCGGGGATCGAGGTTAGTGAGAAGTTGGCACCGTAGTGCGATTGCATCCACGAGTGTTTGGAGACATCGCGGACGGTGCCGCGTACACGGTAGCCTCGGTCTAGAAGGGTTTGGATCGTGATCCCGGCTACATAGCCGTTGGCGCCTGTGACGAGTATCAGACCTCCAGCGGGGACTGTGGGCATGACTACGGTCTTAAAAGATTCGCTGAGAAGAGAGTGATAGGTAAGACTGTTGAAACTTGAAGAATGTTTTGCAGCAGAGATCTTGAGACTCGCAGACTTATATATCAGATTTACGCCCGTTAGCTTTCGCCCGCCGTGCGATACGAGGGGTGGCTAGCTGAAAGTCGACCTTGTCTAGCATGGCTACAAGATGTAGAGTGGAGCTCGAATCCTCGAATGGCAATCTTCTAGAAGGAGATGTAGGACCAGAAAGTCCAATTCGTTGCTGTCTTCCTAGTCAACCATGACCCTGGTCAGTCCTTACAAGGGCTTACGTGAGATTCTTGGGACACCCGACCGCCAGAGCTGTTCTCGAAATCCTTGAAGATCTGGAATCAATTGGACCGACGGACGAATACTGATGTTTGTCTAATAAACATTAACGCTTTGAGTTCGCGACACGGGTAGGAAGAGGTCCTTCATCGTACCTACCACGTCAGCAAACTTTCCAATTTACCAGTGACTTCCTCCAGCCTCGTCTCATCTTACAGCCTTCCTCTCATCACCCTCGTCTTAGACCCAGAACTCAAGCCCGCCACAAGCGCATCGCCCGTGGCTGCCAAACTGGCTTCAAACTCCTCCCTACTCCCCGCTGTCCAATTTGCACTCGCCCCCGGCACCGCGTTGTTACCCGGAAATGCCAGATACAGCACATCATGTTTTTCATGCCCACTATCTCCCGTGAGTCCCTCATCCGGAAAACATAGCTGTCCGAGCGCCAAGCTGCTCTCACCCGTGCTCTTGCCGCCGTTCACATCGCCCCAGAGAGCGTAAAAAAGCTGGCCATCGCAGACTACAGCGACAACAGAAAGAGGCTTGATGCCGACGGATTGCGGATCAAATGAAACGCCGCCGTCTCCTCCATCGGCCGAGTTGTCGTTGCCTAGTACGACGTAGGTGTGAATGTGTGCGTCCAGGTCAGAGATACCGAAGGCTTGAACTTGGTCTTGAAAGGCGGTTTGGGATTGGCCTTTGGAATTAATAGCATCAGCAAACGCAAATCAAAGCTCGTTCTGATGAGAGGAATAGTTACCTGATGGGTCGTTGTTACAGTCCCCTTGATCCGCGTTCAAGCCGTCGCAATCAATGTCCATGTCTGCGTAGCCGCTTTTAGTGTCCTTGAGGTACACGGCGCCGCTAGCATCTTGACAATAGACTGTGTCTGATGTAGCCTGGCCAGAGTCGTAGGCAATCGATATGGCGTTGGGGCATTCCTCGTTCTGGAGGGTATCAGCAATAGCATTAACGAAATGATGGGGAAGAACACACGATATGCGCATCGTAGAAGGCTTGCAGGTTGGACGAAATCTCACGCGCTGTGACAAGACTAACGAAGGAAAGGACGATAGAAGGAGTATAACGCATGATGGGTATCAATCTCAATAGAATCCTCGAAAAAATCAGTCGGGAGGAAAGCGACAAAGGCTCAGGTAGTCGAAATACTTGATGAAGACTCAGAAGTAAAAAGAGAAGAATGACTAGGACTGCTTGACGCGATGCGCAAAGGCTTGGTCTATTCCTCCGCTCCTGTCCTTGTGCGATGTCAGCAATTGAATCTTGATTGCTTGAAGAAGGTGGTTCTCGTTGCATGTTACCCAATTCAGCAGCTCTTTGTGCGCAAATCTCAACAGGCACAGGGCATGTCGGATGAGTCCGTAACACGTCCTTCATTTCCACCACCGCGATCCCAAGAAACCCTAATTTTGCCATCTTACGGGGCTTGGCCCGAATTTATGTAACATGTGCGGCTGATCGGCCTGCTTAAGGAAGGTTCGGAGAAATTGGAGGTGGGTTTCAGGCGCAGGATATGTTGGGGTTACTGCAGCTGATTGGCTACTGTGTAGATGCCACGGCTGGGGCCAAAATCGAGGGGTTTGGCATCGAATACGAGACTTGTGTTTCCAGCTGGTGTTCATATACCACATGCGAGGTCCATGTGTTTGAACGGCCAGGTGTACGATCTATAAGATTAAGTATTGACACGATAAGTCCCATGACTAGATGCATGAGCTCGTTGAGACTCTTGATTACTCTTACTTAGTTAAGGAAATCTTCTGGGATTGCTATACTCCATGATTTCAAGAGACCGGATGCAGATCTTGGTAGTTTTTCGAAACATCGCGTCTCCTACTCCTGCTGTGAGTCATGGTTCTGACCGATTATTCACCAGAAACAGCAACGACTTGCTCGTTGGATTGATCAAGCGCCTGGAGTTCCAGTAACCCGAGAACATCGAGCGCTTGCAAGTCTTGCTATTAAGAGACCTGAGCCTGTGTCGATCAGACCGAACACCATTGAACCAAGTAAGGCTGGTATTCTGAACTGCGTCTTAGCAGGTGTGTTAGATATTCCGGGAACGCAAGAGTCGCGTGGGCGTCATTTTATTCGGTGGCGCCGAATGAACGGACGCCGCCTGCTAAAGTTCTCTGAATTCCGTCGTCAATCTGGCTGTTGATTGTTAGCAAGCTGTGTTGAAAGAAGGCTGAGTCGCATGATAGAGCTCATTTTGAGTGGATTGAGGGTCCCTCTCAAGTTTCACTTCCGTAACGGGGATCTCTGTGGGCTTGAAAAATCTCCCATATATCGCTTTGACATTGGTTTTTAAGGATGAGTATACCGCCCAGGTGATTAAGGTCCGTACAAGAATTGCCTTAGAGCCTCGAAACGAAGCGTAAACTAGGCAGACTTCTCTTGGGCCAGGATCTCTGGGAGTTCATCCTCGTTGTAACTTGCCCAAATCCCTTTCTCCTCCGGTTTCCAACCCAATTCTCTTAGCCTCACCGCTCGACTACGACTATTGAGCCCGATGACAGCAGCCGTATAAGGTCCCCACAAGTCGTCCCAGTTTTCTTTCGGGATCTCTTTCGGCGTTGCGTCCTTGATTAGACCTTTTGCGTGAAGTGACTTCCCTACTTCCTCAGCGACTTCTTTCCACGAGAATTCCTTCCCGTTCTCACAGAAGAAGTATGGATTCTTGACCAGTTCCGAAGGCTTCGCCGATTCGATGAACTGTAAGAGCACGATATACGCTCGCGCCAAATCAAGCACATGGATCTGCGACTCCACACTCAGTCCTTTCCCGACATGGCCGGCATAACCATGCTTCAGCGCAAAACGCGTGATGGTCGGGATCTGGATAGTGAGCCTGCGATGCTGATGATTGAACCCATATATCTCAGGAGGAATCATAATGACAAACTTCGCTTTGTCGCCAAGCTCTCGGCCTGCTTTCACGATGGCGAGATCGATTGGTCGATGCGGTGCATCATCCGGAAGGGCGTTGATAGCATCTGGATCCGTGTCGTAGTAGATCTTGTCGCCTTTGAAGTCTCCAATCGAGCCATCGTCCAAGACACTGGTTCCTGACGTATGGATAAAGATTGTTGACTGCCCTCCTTTGGCTCGCTGTTTGATTCCGTCGATGACGGCTTCTACTGAGGGGAGGTGGTCGGCTGTTGCTGTGTGGATGATGATCTACATGCGGTCAGTTGCTACTGAAGCAGTAGGCCAGCATGATATTCTCGACAGCTCCACTTCTTCCGTCCCGCAGCTCCCGAAAATAATACGAAGCCAAGTGTTGAAGACACGTGGGCACCGACTAGGGTAGACACGTGACTTTCAGACATGTGACTTACATCGTTTTGCAACACGTGTTTGACGATCAGATCGTGGTCGTCCAAATCGCCTTGTACCGTGGTGGCTCCCGACTTCTCAACAGCATCTGCGTGCTGCTTTCTCCGAACCAAAGCGTGGACGGCGTAACTTTCGCTAAGTAACAGCTCCAGCACATTCCACCCTATGAAACCAGGTCCAATGATGAATACCTTCTTTGAGGATGCCATGCTGGCTGCGAAGGAATGGGGTACCTGCTCGCTTCTAAGAATGTCACTGAGGCATTCAGGAAGACGAGTTGGGTATTTGAAGAGTGGGATGGCTTGGCGCGAAAGTAGACTCTTGTTGACGTAAAGAGGGGATCGTCGAGCATTTGTCATCCAGGTGCACAACGAATTTATCATCAACCATCATCAGACCACAGCCAGAATGGACTGCTCGATACGACTCGCCATTTACTTGGTAATGGCGCCGATCCGAACTGGCATCAGGACGATCCGGAATCGGGATTTCGGTACGTCCGTTGTCTGTTCACTCTTGAAAAGCCGTGGGCTTCCCGGCAACGTGTCAACTCCAATTCCAAATCCTCGGAGATACTCCAAGTATTATTCAGTCACGGCTTTGCCCCCAACGAGAAGCTGCAGAGAATGGGAAGCAAGCACGGAGACCCGGGAGTGCGGAAGTTGTTCACTAGACGGAGGTCCACGGTGCAAGATACAGCTAATGATGGAAAGCGAGGGGTTTTCGAAGTCCCAAGTGGCGCAACCTTACCTTCGTCATGCGTTCACTTCTCCAGAAAGAAAGCCTCGCGCGACGCGAAATCAGAATTGCTAGAGGAGGAACAGAGCATGAGCTTGTTCAGGCTATCTATGTTCACAAGGGAAAATATTGGCACTGGAGAGGCGGACTTGACAATTGCCGGATTACAGAGCTTTTCCACCTCTTAGTTCGTAGCTTATTGGGACGGGTGGGCATTCCTTGATTAGAGGACTCTTGATTCAGCTTCACAATCTGTGCAAAATATACTTATATGTGACGATAGCGCAAGTAGCTCAGAATGGAACTCCTGCTGCGAGGTGATCTCTTCACGAGCAGCGAGATGCCCAATCCTGGGAAGGCATAGATGGAAAGCGTACCATTCTCGTTATTAGCCCTTCGAAACCGGCTAAGACTAGGATATCATTGGAATGGGCTCTATACCTAGAGAAATGTGAGGCGAAGACTAGACATGACCCGAGAGAGCCTCCCGTCTCCCAAATTTTCCCGAACTCCGCGTTCATGCACCTCAAATACCTCGATGGTAGTAGAAGTGCACCATGAACTTTCAATCGCATGCCATTTATCGTGCTCGCTTCTGCCAGAGCATCACTCAAGCACTAAGGCTTCTTCGTGATGTTGGAATCCTTCATTTCCTTCCAGAATTCGGCCCATTTGTCTGTTTTATGCCACCCTCCAAATGCCTCCTTGTTCTATACCGTCGCCAGTATGACACCTAGAACTTCAAATACCACTGTGGATATTGCTGGGGTCCTACCGGGATATTCTGGGTCGGTTTCAGAAAAGCCTCCCAAATTTTCAGTAGCCCTGACACCATTTGCTGTTCGTGTTGCTGATAATTTGACTTCATGCGCTTAAGCTCGCGTATAACTCCTTTCTGTCCAGCCCCGCCCCATTCCTCGCCACATTCCCACGCTTGCGAGAGAAATGCTAGGAGAGTCGCAAAATTCCTAGTAGAGCTCATTTCTTTCGATTTCAGCATTTTGAGGACGATTTGATGGATGAGGCTTTTGCCGAGTACATCCGCTAATTCCATCGAGTCCATGAGACAGGTGCAAAAGTCCAGTACATTGAAGTTCCACATGTCCTTGCTGAAGTGATCGAGAACTCGTGTTGTTGTGCACTGGACGACTTGACATGCAGATGAAAGATAACTACCAAGAAAAGCTTCCGGCAACGATGTCGTGTCATCATCATCGATATCCTCTAAATGGTCGTCAATCGTTGAGATGGCCCATGCTCCTGATGTTGTCCACTTCCCTTCCAGAATTGCGCGATCGCAGACAGCATCGATAAGCAGACGGAAGAATCTCAGTGATTCATGAGGTACTCTGTCGTGGATGATGATATGCACAAGATCCTTGAGCGCATATCGTGCGAGACTCTGTGCTGCGCTGTTGGTAGTGTCAATGTCCACGGGGAAACTATCGACCACAGCTGCTACGCGAAGTCGAAGCTCATGTTCGAAGATTTCGCCATTGGCAGTCAAAGTGATTGTAGAGTTGATATCCTCCAACTCGGTAGCTTCGAGAGCCATGATGGTGTTGTTGTTGGCGGGTGACTGAATGAGAGTGAGGTGTATTCAATTGGGAAAGATCGATGGGTGTGTGTTGCTACATGATATATACCGGTAACCAAGAACTTAGGCGGTGAGGTAGGGATCCTAGTCAAAAGGTGAAGGTAGGACCTATATGTGAGAGATCTTTCGATGAAATACGGTGTTTTTATGCCTTCCGTCAATAATCAAACATCTCTCACTTCCGTGAGTCGAAACGACCAAGGTATGTCCACTACATTTGGCGATAACCACAACCTTCATTCAATTCCTGATTCCCAAAAAGCCTACAGTATTCTCTTGAGTATTGAGATGGCTATTGAACTTTCCGACCCGCCCACTCGTGTTATTTCTATACGCAAAAGCACATTACGAACTGATGTATCCTACAGTTGACTGGTTGGACGGTGTTTGTAATTGCCACGTCATGAAGAAGATGACCCGCAGATGGCTGAAGTTTAACAATAAACGAGGTTACAACTCCAACTTTATGCACAGAGTGTTCGCCCCTCGCAATCGTGTTCATTTGCTCCAATGCTATCCTGCGGTATGGCCAGCCCCTTTTCCCGGATCTAAGAATTTTAGTATACCGGTCCTATATATGACACAAATCGATGCTGACCTTTTGCTCCCTTGCACGCCAAGCCCGTAGCATTTTCGGTCCTGGTGCGATGTCCTTCAGTCTTGGTTCCACTCGCTCAATTGATTGTCCAACACCGTCGAGTACCTCAGTCATTGGCTCGGTGTCAAGAATGGTGATCACGACTTCGTGGAGGATACGCTGGCCGATAAAGTCACCCACGAGGTAGAACTCTGCAATCAGAGGCAGGAGATCTGTCTTTGATGATGATTCTTCGAATTGTGCCTCTAGAGCGTTGATCATGTATTTTTTCCAGGGGGGTGTCGTCACTTGGTGATCGCTCGAGCCGTCAAGTAAGATGTCATCCATGCTCAAGCTGGTCTGTTTGTAGATGTGACTGATGGTTCTCGCGAGGCTGGGAGTATTGAGTGCAGTTCGTATAGAGTGATCTACATTCTCGGTAGTCGCCATGGGTATTTCGATTGACAGCGTTGACGGTTTTGAAATACAAAAGCGAAGCGGTCGCATCGCGTGCGACACGTTGTGGGTCTGGAACGAGAAGGCTCATGTATGCCTCAACGCATTCTGCAAATCCTGCACAGCTAGAGGTTCCCGTTTGGCAATGCGAAGAAATGAGCTTTCTAGCCAGTACGGCGTGCGCACCTTCTGGTGCGTACATCAAACGCATGATGTTGTGTTTTGATGGCGGTGAAAGACACTCAGCGAGAGTAGATGAAGGTTAGAATGGGCGAGGTCTCGATACACTACATGTGGAGGTGAGTCTTGCATCAACAAACAACAAACCATGATTACGCGTCCAACAAGCTGTCAAGACCTGTGTGTGAAGGTATGGGTGAGCTGTCAAAAGCAAAGAACGTATCAGTTTCAGGATTTCCGTTGACATGTTGTTTGAGGAAGTTGGAAGAAGGATAGCAGCACAGAGACTTATATTCGCGACTTATTGCTTAGCTATAGATACATTTAGAAGCAACTAGATTTAAGCCATTATAAGTAATATAGTCATTACTAGCAATACCTAAAGAATAAAGACTCAATAATCCAAAGCTCTTATGAGCAAAGCACTACTCTCTCTCCGTCTCTTCAAGCTTTGAGATAAGCAGTTCTGCCCGTCCTCCCAGTCTTCCTGGCTCAAGATCATCCTCCGCGGCTTCTATAATCTTACCGCCAAGCTTCATTATAGGTCCGACTGTAGCACGAACCGGGAAAGATATTTTTGGTGCGGCAACAGCTACATGATTCACATATGATAGATGATCGAGCATTCCGTATCGTTACCGATTGGAGAATGTAGCCAGACCAAGGGCGCTGTTCTCCATGGGTGCTATTCAGTGCCTTTCGCCCCATACGCACGTTCACGGTAACAATATCAGATTGTGAAGATACGTTAATTTCGTGCTTGATTAAGCAAACTAGATCATACCCGACAGCCTCTCCGTCTAAGGCTAGTCCAGTTGCGATTGTCTTTAGTCTTGGAGGAGTGCCTAACCAAACTCCGAAGTGGTGTCTTCCTCCTGATCGAAATGATTCGTGAGACCACAGTTATAGCAGCAGCCAATCATTTTCGAAGAATGCGCCATCGTGAATTTGTAATCGCAATTCAGGCATCTGACTGTGACTGCCTTACAGATCAAGTTTTTTCGGAGACCCCCAAGCATGATATCAGCTCCTAGGATAGGCGATGCCTTGATTAAGCTTGTTGGTGACAGCAAATTTTCTTTGAGGTCGAAATCAGGATCGGAAAGAAGACTGGTGGCAATGGCGTTCCCTATGGGCGTATCCGCCGTCAAGCAGCTGTTGTAGTAGACTTTGATAGCAGGTCCCAGGCTCAAGATAAAAGACCTCGTAATCGAGGCAGAAAACCATTCTTCAGACTTGGACCTCAGCGCGGCTATGAGGTATTTCTCCGCCATGGCGTGTAACTTGCAATACAAGCTAGGATGTCCATCGCTCCCTGAGCAAGTTGGGTCTTTGTAGGTATCTGCGATTGCTTTCCTATCTTCGGCGGTGAGATCAGAATTGTAGATGAACTTCAACATCAATCTGAAGATGTCCGGATCGTCATTGAAGACCTTCGTGACCGGTTCCTGAGCCTCCTGCCCGTGTCAGTGTCAGTGTCAGTGAACCAATGAAACGCCGGTCGGTTATCTCTTGAATTGATATAGACATACCACGAAAGGACCCTTGAAAGCATTGAAGAACCAACGGGAATTGGCGCTAAGGATTGCTCGATGACCGTAGTACTCGAAACGCTCTTCGCCAAAGATCTGAACAATTTTGACGTCCGAGAGCATGGGATTGTTGAATAGACTGGAGTGAAATTAGCTTCGAAGCCCTTGAGCAGTGTCTGTCAGTAGATCTCTACCTTGGAGGAGAGAAGTCGGTGTCTGCCATGGTCGAATCCTGCCCACGTAGACCCGGCGGTGTTCGAGTGATGTTTGTTGAGTGGAGAACAAAGCAGTGCGCGCGTCGTTACTTGTGTCGTGGAACCATGAGAGATGGGTCTAGCCTGTTCAAGAAGGCGCGTCAGGCAGCAGCGGTGAAGGTGAATGTCCAAATGAAGCATATTATGACCCATCCACAAACAATTTACTATACGCATCACGTCGAACTGCACGTCATTGACAGGCCGCGTGACCGCCGCAGTCATATATCAGCTCTCTCCAACGTGTTTCATCCGCCTTACTTGAAAGGATTATGGCATCCACGCAACCAGGCAAGGGAGGCTCGTAAGTAACTTGGCCCTTTCTACTCAACAGGGCTTTCTAATTGAGTATCGTTAGGCTCTTTAACGACCCAACATTCTCCGACTTCAAAATCAAGCAGATCTGCAATGGTCAGGTGAAGGAATATCACGCCCATAAAGTCGTTCTATGCATGAACTCGAAGTGGTTCTCAATTGCGCTTAGAGGAAATTTCATGGTGCGTAGCCTGCTTATATGCACCCAGGTGCTGAAAAATCTGACAATTGAACATAGGAGGCGTCTCAACATAGGAGGCGTCTCAAGAGACGGTCGAGGTCCACGACGATGATCCGGAGGCATTCGAAGTGATGATGAAGACGTTTTACAAAGAAACTCTCAACACTATCCTAGGCGATATAGCCTCTTTTGAAAACGCTCGGCTCTATGTTGAGCTGTTCACCTTGGCCACAAAATATGTCTGCGAAGAATTGTTGGAAGACGTGGTGGAGAGATTCTGGTTGCTCTCGGAGTGCGCGGAACTTTCAAAAGAAGAATGGAAGGTGTTAGTAGAACTGCACTACAAGAATTGCTCGATGACCAACTGCAAGATGGGTGGAGCTATTGCGTTCGGACTGGTATACACCCAGCGCAAATGGGTCACGAAGGACAAAGAGTTTGATGTTATGACTGAGAAGTATCATTGTTTAGCTGCAGACTTGTTCAAGCAGCTCAAGCAAACGAATCGACTCAAGTAATATCGGCGTGAAGGGCGGTAAGGGCATCATGCACGCGCACAAATCTTATAGCATTGGTCTGCTTAATGCAGTAAAATGACCACAACACAGCGAGGCGCGAGAGTCGAAGGAGTCGCCAAGCAATGTCTTATGTCGTTCACTTCAACCTTCCAAGTTAGTGAAATGTGCTGCTGTTATCACTCAGCTATGTGCCCACTCTGGTGTCCAAGACCGAACTGCAAGACAAATCATCCTTAGTTCCTTCTTCAAGGGCTACTCCTGAGTACTGGCTTCCTTCTTCACCAAGTGACTTCTCGTTCTCACTGCTTTCCCGTTTTATGGTTTCTCCCTCCGGACTTTTCAAACGAGCAGTAGTCTACGATGAGATCAGTGAAAGATTAGATACTAGTACTCTCAACACCAGGTCTATATCCTGTTATACGCTCAAGCTTTATCAATATTACGGCTGGTAGCTTAGAAGCGTGAATAGCGGGTTCGGTAGAGAAGCGATGGACGCGATGCCGGGAGCTTTCAACTCAATAAGGATCCAAGCATTCATAACATTTCTGGATGTGAATATATGACCTCGTCTGATAAGGCTCAACAAGTGCGGCGCCTTAGACCTACGCTTATGATGGTCTCGTAGAATTCACGTTTCATCACATGATCAGTAGAGCATGTACCTAGGTAGTATTCATACTAATGGGTATTCTCGACTTATTCTTAGGACCACATTCCATGCGACCTGCCATAATGAGTTCTAGAAGCTTCAGCTCGATACACACAAGCAAATCGACTTCTGCCAAAGGACATGAGGCAACGAAAGAACGCTTAACCAAGGCCACCATGCCGATAGCAAATCGGATAGGATTTGAAAATACGACAAAAGGTATCGAGCGACGAGCAGTGTATAGTCTTAGTCCCTTGTGACCCCAAGCAGCATAATCCTCACTACGCCTGTCCGCCTCTAGGCTCCTAGGCGAGCCCTAACCGAAGGATTGTGATACGAAAGATGGAGCATTCGCATGGAGCGCAGCATTTTGAAGAAAGGCAAGCGCGGACGGCCACCACGTTCGTGGAAATAGTCCATAGCTTGCTGTATCTGGTGGGATTCTTTCTCCTGGGCAAACCGACAGCATTCTGCAATGATCACGCTTGCAAAACCGGTCAGATTGTACTTGTCTGCGTGGAGAGCTGCAGCGACCAAGAAGCGCAGAACATCCACTGATGGATCAACAGGATCATGCACTGGATTGTCCTTGACGTCATTCGCTGGGTCGTTTACGGAGGCCTGATTTTGACCGATGATGCCGAATATCTCTTCGAGATCGAAGACGCGAGTGTACTCCCACTTCAGCCAAAACGCGAACACCTCCGGGAGGTCGTCCTTGAGGTCAGCAGTGCCGGTTTGCCCCTCTCGCCAAGATCCATTTAGGAACAAGTTGCTGAAGTAGGTGGAGGACGGGCAAAGAACCCTTGAATGGCAGAAGTAGATTTTCGTGACGCCTTCGTATGTGTTGTTGACGACTAGGTCAGGCATGCCAATCTCGCCCAAATGTCTATATCTCGAAATTAGCAGGCCGATATGTTTTGATACTTTGTTCCAGCTCTCGCAGCGTAGTGGGCGTGACATACATTGGACAACACTTTACGTGTAGGAGAGGTGGTTCCCAATGAACCAGCTTGACGCCTCTGAGGGTAGATAGTACAGCCATGGGGACGAGCATGAGTTCGCGGACTAGAGAACACGTGCTTTGGAGTATCTGGAGGGTATTGGGGAGGGAGTCGGTGCGCGGGATAGGGCGTTAAGTGGTGGTACGTGTCCGTAAACAAAGGCACTGCGGCCTTTGCAAGGAAGGAGTGTCACGGAAAACGAGATAAGGTCAGTATCAGTAGAGCCGCTCGCGGAGCACTCCCGTGCATTCCCATGGTCCTGGAGGTAACCTCGTCGCGGTGGTCCAAGCGCTAGCATTGATGCCACCGGCCGACCCTTGTACATGTCAGCGACAACATACACGGTTAATACCGTGAGTACCTCTTGAGCCGTCCAAGCAATGCTTCAGCCCTTAAAGGAGTGCGCAACAATGCTTGGTGTGGTGGAAGTGGGGCAGACTCTGCAGCGTGCCAGTGCAAGCGCGTGGGCAAACTTCCAACATCTTGGATCGCCCAGCCTCCCACAGCGCGACCGGAGGTGTCATTGAGCTCGAACGCATCAATATGAAGGGCAGGAGAGGGGAAGCCGTCCTGCGAGTGGGACCGCACACGAGCACCCACCCGAGAAACATAGGCTAGTATCGGAGACATAGGGGTCGTCCAACGCCTCGGTCGAACACGTTCAGCACCGTAAATGCTCCACGCGGATAGTCTGATGCCTTTCACTATCTCTTAACTGTCGCAGCCCGTCTCTGCGAAGAGTACTACGTCCGCGTCATGCCACCGCCGCTACAATTGCGGGGGTTCGTTCGCCGCTGGACAGGGCCTATACATCAGCATATAACATGCTTGAAAGAACTGTTCGGCGGCCATTCTCTCCTCTGTACGGCGAGTCGATGTCTCGTCTGGGGAACCTGCGGATCACAGGACGAGATCTTGCATGTCTGTGATAGTCCGTCGGAGAAACAATTTGCTGTTATACACGCACCGCAAAAAGCTGGAGAGACTCTCTAGGAGATGGTACTCGCTGGGTAGATGAAGCAGTCAAGGATGATGATTGCCTATCAAGAGGACCGCTTAGTGAGGAGTAAATCTAGCGGTGACCGTAGGTGCTCCATCGAAAAGCTGAGCCAGACACCATAAAGTCTAGCTTCGACGAGAGTCTGGCTTCCGTAGACATATTCTTTCGCGAATGATGATGAATGTGGTCGCTGACTTGCTTTGATCGATGCAATCTTATGGACGGGCAAATCAGTCCTCAACTCCGAGTTGCATGATATGTGGCAGAGCCTCCCATGCAGCGGACCGAGTAGAAGTACATCCTAAATGCCAGGCAACGGCGTTTTTCAACCGTAGAATGACGCTGGTCTGCTTCTGGTATCAGATCCTCGTTGAATACTTCGGACATCCCTATACGACTTAGCGCGCTTGGCTAGAGTATATGTGGTTGATCGAACTGCTTCGATGTGCTGAAAATAAAAACGCCATACCTGAGTTTGATAAGGATTGGTGTTCTTGTGGATCGAACAACGGGGACACCCTGAACCGTTTCCGCATGCAGGAAGGCCCTGGATGGCTTGACTTGATACCACTTCGATTAGAGCATTTCATTATGTTCAGCGCGAGAGAATCAGGATTGGCACAGTCTGATCGGTGCCGATGAAGACGGCATATAATAGGCATACAATCCTGCAGAACACCCACAGGGTGATCCACGGCGGGACACGAACGTGATCTAGCCAGAGGAACAATGCCTACAAGGAATCAAGGACAGCAGAGTTGGGAATATCAACGAATATCCGAGCAGACGGGAAATGGTCTCTGTGACGTCGAATGCAGACCTGTTGCGACCAGCACCCGTACGAGTCTTCCTATTCTCCACTGCTGTCGCGAGTACCGTTCGACGTACTCGACCTGAGCTGGATGCCTTCGCACTTTGAGAACGTCATCGCTTTCCGACTGCATGAACGAGCAGTCTTGAATCTGAGTCCGCGGCCGGGTATCGAGGTAGGCGCATGCAGAACTGGTTCCTGGATTCAAGGCGGGCGGGACCCTGTTCACTTTAAGGATAGTCGGCTTGTGTGCTGTGGTCATGGGTGTTGGGCCGCCGCACAAGTTCAGCGCAGAACGCGAAGGTGTATACAATCTGCACATTCACCATGACCAAGCTCAATTGCGGGTGAACATACAAGAGTTGGTAATCGAAGTCGGTGTCGAGGTTGAGGGCGAAGACGCGAGTCGCAGACAACGTGTCATCGTTTGCGGGCGGTGCTCACACGTAGAGAGGAAAGCGCGTTCAGAGTCGAAGTTGAGCTAGCTCCAGAGGTCCGGCATACCCTGTCTACTACCGTCGCGAACAATGGGTCGTGGAGAGTAGTTTTGATATAGGTAATATCCGAACCGGCGGCAAGTCCCACTCTCAGACCTGGAAGTTCGTCTTCATCGGTTTTCCCACAACGTACAGTTACGCTCGTTACGCTCAGCCGTGAGCATAAGATATCACATGAAGCACAGCGCGTGGTTCTCGAGTCGTGCAAAGGAAAGCAGTAGTATGGTACGAGGGCAAGTTGCATGCCGACAGCTCTTTGTGCATTGTGCAGGTCGCAACCCGAACTAGTGTCGCAGAGACGGCGAGTCTGGAAGTTCCATCGCATTCATCGTCCTTCCTCGTATACTCTTACAGTGGTTTTACAGCCCGCATTTGCGCGCGAGGGCCTATATACTTTTGCATTCAACTTGACTTCCCTCGCCAGGACGAGTTTCTTGGAATGCGCCAGTCGCCACTCAGTATCGCTTTCCAGATACCCCAGATACCACCAAAAGGCCAGACCGATCGCAGACGCAGAGCAAAGGTAGATTGCTCCATCTGGTGATGCTTCGCTATGTCCACGTGCACCTTCTCGTGCACGTCTGGGAAGGTAGTCGCCCGATATTTGGTCCGCAGGTCCTCATGCCACTTCCGATCGAACTGTTTCCAGAACTCGTCCTTGCTGTCATAGGTGTGCGCATACAACCACTTCATGCCGCCAAATTCGACCAGCTTTTGTTCCAGTTGCCGATTCTTCCCCAGATACTCATCCTGGTTCTTCGGTCCGAAGCCCCAGAGACCAATGTTCAGCATCTGGTCACTGGCCAGTTCGCGCTTGGAGTGAGGGTGCATTGTAGGCTGCGGGCTCTGCTTCAAAGGGCATAGCCACAGCGGCCATATGCCGAACGTGTCATCCGTGTAATCGATGAACTTCTCCGCCGTTGGATACGGAAGCGCCATGTCCTGCACAACGTAGCGCCTTGCTTCTCCGCTCGCGTGAAGCGCTCGATATAGCATGCGAGTGTGGAGAAAGTCATCCAGGAACCAGCGAGTATATCGATTGAAAGGAAATTGCATATACTTGAACGCGGAGCAGCCCACCCAGAAGCCACCGCGATCATAGCGGAACATGTACTCAGCAAGTGGAATGTACTCGGTCACGGGAGCGGAAGCTGACTTGGTCTTTGACTCGACATGGATGTAGAACCAGGGATCCCAAGGGCTGCTGAACGTCTGCGGGTGGGTGTTTGCGGGAAGCTCGTCCGTCATCTCGCCTGTGACAATGGCACCATGTGACTTGGAGAACAATATGCCGTCCACGTAGTGATTCTTCTCGTCCTTGGTCTGCTCCTTTATTATCCGGATTGCCTCCGACACACTGGCTGTTGGATGATAGGTGGTCTTGACGTATTTTTGGGCCTTGATGAGTTGTAGCTCGACAAGCGTTGTTATACCTAGGGTACCGACAGCACCAGCTGCTCCTCGGAAAAGGTCCTCGTTCTGCTCAGGCGATGCTGTCACCACGTCGCCGTCTGCTAGAACCATTTCTACATGATTGATAGTGCGGTCGAAGAACCCATACTTGAAGGAACTACTCTCGCCCGCTGTGCCAGCATAGCCTCCGCCTACGGTAATCCCCGGAAATTCCATTACAACAGGAGGGACAAGACCATGCGGTAAGGTCGCTTCAACCAATCGATCCATGGGTACATTCGGTTCGACAAGCGCCGTACGCGTGTGTGTGTCGACCTTGAGTACATTTCGAAGCTCGCTGATGTCGACGACGCGCTTCTTCACGTTCGGACGCGTGCTGTTTGTGGAACCATGGGATATCCGGAAGGGCTCTTTTCGCGAGAAGTAATCCTTGACCGTGGCGGCCACCCGACCCACGACCTTCTGGTGTCGTTCCATTATACAGACTCACGGAGAAAGATGAAAGAAATCTATAAGCGATGAAAAGAGAGATCTATATGATTAGTACATGAAAGATGGAGGATGGAAGGTGCACACCGGTCGAAGTGCGGATTTTCGCGTTTCGTAGGCTAGTCCTAATGTGCGTTAGCGCAGCTCAGTGGTCCGCGCCGCACGCGTGCATCTTTCATCTATCTTTCTTCAGACCTCATCTCTTTCTTCTCATCAGTTTCGACTGCAGCTTGATCTACATCCGCCCTGCCGATTTGGATTGAAGCCTCAATGCAATGGTGGAAAGGCCCTCACCGTGTACCTCTAGGGTTAGACTTAATCACGAGGCCTCGATCTGTCCTGCTTTGATGGAATCCTCTAATCTCAATTACCCTACCGCTCCACGGGTACTCGCTCTGGCAGCTTCCAGTAGAAACTGGATGCACACGTTGCAGAAGCACAGCGGATGTCAACCTGTTCAAAGCCTTGTGTGTACGTCATCGAAAGCTGGCGAAGAAGTCGACGTCGAGAGCTGTACCCACCACCTATAGAGAGCAGCTGAAGGTGCATCAGTAGCTGCTACTACCTGGGTCGAGGGAGTGCTTGGGGAACCTCCAACTTCTAGAGCCTGCAATTTCATCCTCGTTCTGGAACCTACCCATCGTACCTACCTGCGCCACGGCCACGCTCATTTGTAGAGCCCGCTGATGTCTACATGTCGAGTTTCGGTTAACGAAGTCACTCATTGAGAGGCAGCTCGATCGACATTAGCCCCGCAATAGCAACTCGCACTGCATGGCAACTTTCAAAGCTGGAGTTGCTACCCCGCAAGTTGGACTGGGCAGGGATCTTTCCCGCCCGCCAGCTCTGAGGAGAGGGTCCAAGCTCCCACCTTGTTCCTGGTTTCTAGATGCACGTGGGGCGCGGAGCTGTTCTTATATTGACGACCACTTGTCAAGTGAGTCTGTCAAAGCAAGTTGGCTACGAACATCTCTCAAGAGGACGCATCTTCAAGGACCAAAAGCCTATCAACAACCTTCACAAGACCTGGACTTCGTTGTATTCGCAGCTCCGCGGGGCCCCACACTTAGTCTCCACTATCGCCTTGTGCTTAGATAGACGGAAACTTTCCGAGAGGATTTCGGCAAACATCACGTAAATTCTGACGAGCATCATCTACAAGCATTGAAAAGAGAACCGAGTCAACTTTACCAAATCTCTCTTGTACATTCAAGACAGGATGTCACCTCCCGATATCTCCCTAACTCCTACTCTCGGTACAAAGCACTCTGGCATACCCGAACGTCTTCTCCCAAAAGCTACATACGCGAAGTCACTTGTCTACCAAGGAAAGACAGTATCCGACAGTACACCTTTGACGCGAGGACTCCCCATTCCACAGGGCATATCCAAAAATGCTTTCCTCACTGCAATCTCGGAGTTACAATCTGCCCTGGGCTCGGAAAACGTAGTGCTCAATGACAAGGAACTGAAGAATGGGTGGTACATGGAACACCCAAATACACACGACATGATGCCACTGCACTCATACGAAGAGTTTGTGGCAAGTGCGGTCGCGTATCCTGGCTCGGTTGAGGAAGTGCAGACAGCAGTGCGATGGGCAAACAAGCACCTCGTTCCTCTGTTCCCAATCTCAATGGGTAGGAATCTAGGCTACGGGGGCGCTGCGCCTCGAGTTCGCGGCTCCGTGACCCTCGATCTCGGACGTCGCATGAATAAGATTTTGGATATCAATGCCGAGGATTACACCTGTCTCGTTGAGCCTGGCGTGACATTTTATGCACTGTATGAAGAGATTGTTAAGAGGGGCCTACAGGATAAGATGTGGATTGATACTCCAGATCTGGGAGGTGGCAGTGTGCTGGGGAATACACTGGATAGAGGCGTGGGGTATACACCGTATGGAGACCACTGGGCTACCCATTCTGGGTTAGAGGTCGTGCTACCAGGCCCGGAGGCTCAACTCCTAAGGACAGGAATGGGAGCCCTCGAGGGCGCGAACACGTGGCAGTGTTTCCCGTATGGGTTTGGCCCATACAGTGAGTATGTTACAGATGGTTCATCGAACCTTTCTAGGGCGATAGCACAGCAAAGATGCATTACTGACCTGGCGCAGTGGTATCTTCTCACAGTCGAACTACGGCATTGTAACAAAGATGGGCATGACACTCATGCCAAACCCAGGCGGCTACGAATCCTTCGTAAGTCCACTAAGCTTCTCATGCTTGAATCATTCTTCTGAATATTCCAGATGTACACGTTCCCCAATGACTCCGACCTCGCCTCTCTCATCGACATAATCCGACCTCTCCGCATATCCAACATCCTCGAAAACGTCGCCCAGCTACGCCACGGCCTCCAAACACTCTCCGTCAAAGGATTCCCTCGCACAAGATACTACACCGGCTCCGGTCCCATGCCCGAGCCCGTTTACCGGGAGCATCTGAAATCCACCGCAACAGGCGACTGCGCCTGGGTCTACTACGGCATGTCGTACGGCCCGGCGCACATCCGTAAATACAAGCTCGACGTCATCGACGCCGAGTTCCACAAGATTCCCGGCTGCAAAAAGATCGATCCCAAGACGCTGCCGGCGGACGAGTACTTCTGGTCGAGGGACAAGGTGGCGAGCGGGACGCCGGATTTGGAGGAGCTGAAGTGGGTGAATTGGATGCCGAATGGGAGCCACATTGCATTTTCGCCGATTGCGCCGATTCAAGGTGAGGATGCGAGGAAATTGTATGGGTTGGCGAAGAAGAGACATACGGAGGCGGGGATCGATTTGATGCCAGCGTTCTGTGTCGGATTGAGGGAGATGCATCTAATCGTGGAGATTGTGTTTGATGCGGAAGATGAGGGGATGCGACGGAAAGCGGAGAAGTGTCTGCGGCAAGTTGCGTGTTCACCGTTGATATCACATTACTGATGTGAAGCAGCGATATGATCGATGATGCTGCGAAGCTAGGTTACGGCGAATACCGCACGCATCTTGCGCTCATGGATCAGGTTGCGGGCACGTATAATTGGAATGAGGGTTCGCTCATGAAGTAAGTCTTTTCAGCTTGTGATTCGCGCGTTGCTAATGTGGGTTTAGATTCAATAATCAACTCAAGGATACACTCGACCCGAACGGCATCCTGGCTCCTGGCAGATGCGGCATTTGGCCTGCTCGATATCGAGGGCGGGGTTGGGAACTCAAGGGCGGTGAGACATCAGTTGAGGGTGACGGCGTTGCACCTGTTGCTGGTCAGTCGAAAATTTGACGATTGAGATGACGAGCGATGAAAGCAGACCTCACACTGCAACCGGAAAGATCACTATGCTTTCCTCGACTCGAGAAATTCATTTCGAAACAGTTTTAATTTATTCATTCAGAGAATAGCATTCACCTATCTCTGATGGATTGCTATACCTAGCAACCGGACTGCCGATGATCGCAGTGTGTTGTGTAGGTTGACAGAGTCACGGTCTTCCGCGAAAAGACACTGAGTATCGAAATGAGAATTGATGAACTCAACTACATCTAGTGGGTCCTACCACCACTGCTCCCAGGAGATCCATCTGAGACATCAGTTGACGGTGCAATGGTCTTGAAGTACTCGACAGCCTCCATACAATCCACCTCACCCATAACCGCGGACTTCTGCATTGCCAAATCCACTCGCCTTCGAACCGCCATTTTCACTTTCTGCGAGGCGTTGTCCCGGCGCTTGATTGCCTTGAACAAACACCTACCCCAAAACTCCTGCCAGCCCATAGCATACTGACCGTTTTGAATACACCTCGGATCCCGCACGACCTTCAAGAACTCGATCCACTCATCATCATGGTTGCAATCCGCATGCTTCTCCCGCAGAGTATTAACACACCACGTGTGCCCAACATCAACCATCGCAAGCTCCTTGATCATCTGGAAATAGCGAACACGTTCAACATGCAGTGCAGCCGGAGTGCCATCCTTAGCATTCCCAAAGACAATCAGCGTGACGTTGGGGAAACCAGGTACGTCCTGTTTCGACGGATCCAGCATCACATTGGCCTCGTGAAAGTCGCCGTGCAAAAGCGGCGGATCGTGGGTATGCAGCCAGCGAAAGGCTTCTGCGAGCTGGATGGCTACATGGGAGACGAGGGCTTCTGGAACGGGGAGGCTGGGGCATGCGAACGTGACTATGAGGTCATGTAGTGTGAAGCCGGGGATCGCTGTCATGGTGTACCAGTCACAGTATGTATGGCTTTCATCCCATTGGGCGTGGAAACACGTCACGAAGCGAGCAGTCGGGCTGCCTGCTGTGGTTTGTAGATACTGCAGTTTCTGGACTTCTCGGGTAAGCATGTTTTCGTTGCGGGGTGTGGGCAGTTTTAGAGCAATGAGTTGGGGCTTGAAGGGCTTCTTCGAGTGTAGGACGTCGGCTTTCAGGGCGAGCCAGACGTTTCCGTATCTACCACTCCCGGCTTTGAGGACTGGGATGTATTGCCTGTTGGTTTTCTCGTATAGGTGTAGTCTATCATCATCTGTTGCTGTTTCAGACTTCGCGTTGCTTTGTAGCATGGCGGACTGCTAGTATGAATAATACGTTACTGAGATGGAGGGGATCGTCGACAGATATAAGCAGCTCGGCGTAGAGATCAATCAGGAAAGACTATATATCTGAATGGTGACGAGACAGAGGGGTAAGATGTAGAGATTACTGTGACATTGTGTAAACATGTCGTCGACAGTGCCAGCTCATGTCATTGACGTGGAGCATTATTGTTTCCGAATTAAGTATATACAGCAGAGCTACAAATTTTGTGAGATCTGTTTGTGAAGATGTAGGGAATCCGCTAAGCAGGTGCTTTGACGACTTTTCTGCCAGACACTTCATACCGCTGAAGCTCTTCTATGATCTTTGGCGAGTCAGAGAATTCGTAGACCTCAATCTTGGGCGTTATCTTTCCTTCCAGAGCATGTTGAAGTAGCTCGTCCATCTGCTCGGTAGTACCCGTTGATGAGCCTTTGATGACGAGGCCTGCAGCTGTTAGCCGAAAATCGAAATATGGGTCAAGATATATAGACCTTTATTTGCGATCTGAATGGGCGACATGGGGAACATGTATGTGTCTGGTGGCAAACCCACACATACAAAGACGCCATTGTTTCGCACGAGATGAATTGCTTGCTCATATGCCTTCGCGGTTCCGGCTACGCAGATGATAGCATGGGCGCCTTCTCCATCGGTAAGTCCCTGCACCGTTTTCACTACATCATCCTTGGCGTAGTCAACGAAAGCTGTGGCACCCATCTCTTTACACAGCTTCTCTTTCTCGGATCCGCTGTCAATGGCGATAACCTTGTATCCCTTGATCTTTGCCGCAATCTGCACTCCGATGTGGCCGAGACCTCCACCGGCGCCGACAATGGCAACCCATTGCCCAGACTTGATTTCTGGTTCGCACTTTGAGACTGCACCAGCAAGACTTAGACCTGCGCAAAGAAGAGGTGCTGCGACTTCGCTAGGTACGCCGTCCGGGATCAAAGAGACAAAGTCCGCATGTGCGACGACGTATTGCTGCAGAGTGCCTTTCACACTGCGTCCCGTGTTGAGCTGATTTGGGCAATTGTTCACTCTCCCTGAGGCGCATACTGAGCACTTATTACATGCACTCCATAGCCATCTATCAAAGTTAGCAGGTGACCGTAGGTTTACGGATGGGTGCTTACTTGATACCCACTCGTTTGTTCATAAGCGACTCAGACGCACCTTTCCCCAACTTGACCACCGTTCCAACGCCCTCATGACCTGGAATATCAGTATAGACGCCCATTCCCTCAACATTCCGGCAATCCGAATGACATATCCCGGAGCACTCAAGCTTTACAAGTACCTCGTGACTTGACGGTTGCTGTACTTCGACTCCATCTCGGATGACGAGCTTGCCTTCCGGTCCAGGGCTTTCTATCCAGGCTACAGTCTGGGTCGGAGGAATTTCGTGCGTCGTCATGATTGATGATAGATTCATGAAGGGGTGCACTTGATGAGGGAAGATGGAGGTGCAGTCCTCGGACCTACCCCGCGCCTTCCCGACATGCCCCACCTTGCCACACCATCATTGAAAGAACGCGCCCGGCAGCGCATCTCGGAAGCGATGATCACATTCATGGAACTTCTGAGGATCTCGAGCTCTCCGATACTGATCGATAGACGCTTTCCACATCTCCTATCCTCATACTCGAAACGGGCAAAGCTTACCATTTACTCCTTCCAAGGCTCGTCGTGCAAACAATCCCTCCACCTTTCAAGGTCTCAAAAAGCATGAAAAATCAATATCAATGACCTTCGTTCAATCATAGCCCACTCGCCTGTCATAGTCGTGTCACGTATATGAGAATGTGTACGTTTGTTTGTAAGAAATTGAATTCATTGTTCATTCGTTGTATCCGGGATGACGGATACGCTACTCTACCCAGTAGAGAACTATTTCGGATCTCGCATCACATCAAGCACAATAGCTTGTTAGGCTAAATCTATCTGATTGTGACTAGTGCGTGATGCTCACCGTCGGTGTATCTTGTCATATATCAGCTGCTCGGTATGCCTCACATCAGCTTCAGCGGAATCCAAGACGACATCCTTGATTCTTTGCAAGACGGATCTCGGAGTGGCTTGTCGAAGAGACACCGCCCACTCCCTATAAAGCTCCCATATCTCTTGTATCGACATTGGATTGCTGTAGGGCCCGGAAGACTCTTCGTTCAGAGTGTCGCCAAACATTTCCCACACGTCGTGGTACTGTCTATGATCAACCTCGTTGCAGTAGCACTCAGGAGAATCAGAGTACATTTCCATGAGCTGAAGATACAAGCTGTCACGGTCAGCATCAATGCTCGTTTGCTCAGTCATATCATCCTTCTCCAGCTGACCTCCAAAGTCGATTAGCTTGAGCCGTGGGAAGCCTGGATGACCCATTCTTGGGGCCTCTACATCGATGAGTACGTTACCTAGATGCAGATCTCCATGGGAGACTGGAGGAACACACACATTGTGCAGGAAGTTCAAGGCCTCTGTGAGCTCGATGAAAGCGTGACAGACGAACTCTGCTGGTATCGCTCCTTTGTCGCCGTAATTAAGGGCATAGTTGGCTTGTTTGAGAGACATACCACCTAGTATCGCCGGAGTGCCTATCCACGTGGTGCTTCCGAGATCATGCATCAGAAGGGTTTGGCATCTTTGAACAGATCCATGAATCCTGGATGCCTTGGTGATGGTTTGGAGATTGCGAACTTCCTGTTCTGCAAGCTCTGTCCACGCCTCATGCTTATCGTAGACTTTGACTGCGACAAGTTGTGACTTTATCTCCGAAGCACTCAGTGCCTGAGAGATGGCCATCTTATTTATGCAGAGATATACATTGCTTGATGCGCCCCGACCCGAGCGTTTTATCACACTATAGGACGATGGGACATCTTTCGCCTCGTTCGTCAACATCAAAGGGTTGCTGAAATTGCTGTCCATATTGATTTCTCTGTAGCTGTGGTCTCTGCTCGTAGATGAAACAAAGATACATCGAATATATATTCACCGAGATTAATGTGCATTGTGCACACATCGCCGATATCCTTTTGTCCTACTTCCATGATCATACAATGTCTGCATCCAACCAAGACGGCGGCACTTTTCATTGTTCTACATGACCTTGGCGGTGGAACATGAACCCTCACGGAGTGCTGTGGTAATACTAAGGCGTCGTACGACGTGCGAATCTTCACCTTTCCGTAAAGAGCGAGTGCATTCGTAGTTTGACGTGACATCTGATCTCTTGTCATGTAGTGAGATACTGGCATAGAGAATACTGCGGGTACATACGATCCGCTGACTCTCTGTGTACATAGAGGTACTGAAGAGAGAGTAGGGTATGTTCACGCACTACCAAAAACATTTCCATGTGATCGCTAGGCCCACGCTTAGACATACTAGTAGCGTGGTTCATTCTCACGGTCCGGCTCAATCTCGAAGTCGATAAACCGATAGACCGGCTCTATGTACGTATTGTCATAGAACACTAGCTTCAGAGTGTCCTTGCCAGGATGTTTAGCGTAGAATTTGAACCTGTAAACGGACGTGATTGTCTTTTCTCCCTCATCCTGTGTGAGTTTCTCTTCACGATGCCGGTAGTCTTTCTTCATGTCTCCACGCTGAATGGTCTTGTAATCGAGAAGGAAAGTGTTCTAGAAAGCGACGATGAGCTGCTGTGGCATTTGCATGTGCGAAAACCTCACCCCAGAGGTGTATGACCAGTTTACATCAAGAATTTGCTCTACCTAGGGTATATCAGCTTCAGGCATCCTCGTTTGAGTGCAATTATTCTATCTAAACAACATGATTCGATCGCACCACGCTGCAAGAATCATGCATGTTCTTGCATTGGTCTTCCAGTCTCTGTCAGATCCATTGACGAACAGGAATGTGTGGCAAACAAACATCCGACTCGATTTTAGATCGAATGCAACTTTTCCGATGCTTCCACTGGCGACAACACATGCTGAATGAAAACAACGTAGGGAAGTGATGAGAGCAGTAGAAACATATCTTCACGTTTGATGTTGATGCGGCTCCCAGAACGTTCACGGAGTGATAGTTTCCGTGAATCTTAGTCTTGTTGTCAACGCTGTTGATCAGTACAGATGACCGAAATCCCGTGAGTCCCTTACGGGCAAGAAGTCAAACACTGCTCGGAGAACAGTAGTAATTGGCCTTATACCGAATAGCCCTAAAGTGAAACGCAACAAGCTACCGTGACCTATTACAACGGTTTGCTTCGTGCGCGGTGACTCGACTCGATTGTTCTTCTCCAAGGTTTGCTTTCCGAATCTGATGAATATAAAAGCACCCAAAGCGCGTTTATATGCTCGTCCTCATTACGCAACTAGAGACTTCTTAGGCATGCCTCAGTTCGGCAACGAAAACCTCGATGTTCCCTCTTTCGACGCAAAGTACATGCCAGTGCACGTCTTCGGCCTAATAGAATACACTGCCTTCTGTCTCCCCCGAAGTGAACTCTCATCATCCATCCAACAACCAAAAGCGGCTGAGCTAAACAGACTGCGCGAAAAGATCTGCGTAGTAAAAATACGCACCCATTCTCCCCTCGATCAGCACGCGGAGAACGAGAGACGTGTTCACGATCTGATATCAAGAAGTGGTCCCGGGGATGATGCCAACAAGGTATTGGAAGGCATGTTTCTTCCCTTGACAGATCATGGAACGACGAATGGCTTCACTTGGCTCGTGATGGAAGCGTTCTGTCCCAGCCTGACCCTCGGGGCATTAAGTCGGCACGCATGGGACAACACTAGAGCACTTCAGATGCCGAGAGCCTTCGTAGCGCATGTATTTGTTGAGCTTCTCGACATCCTAGAAACTATGCATAGTCAGCGCAGACTTGCTCACGGCGATCTGCACGTTGACCAGATTCTTATCGACTTGAATCCCGGTCGAGAGCGCCACAAGTATCCTGGCATCCGAATAATCGACTTCGACGCTGCAGTTCTTGAAGAGACTGGCGGGAAAGGTCGCTTTGCATCGACCGTGAACGACGATCGAACGCGGTTCTGTGACGTTATCGCAACGCTCGCTGATAATCAACTGCCGCCTTCCAGAGACTCTCAAGTCACTGATCACCTTTCAGAGGACTGGTATGTGCTCCGGAAAAGCATGTGGGATGAAAAGCCACTTTCCAGTGGTGTTGAGGGTACCAACGTTACGCTTCAGGAGATGCGAAGTCGATTTGGACACTTGGCGGAGCAGGTAAAAAGCCAAGCCAGCACAGAGTAGTAGCGGAGTTTAATCGCGATGTTGATGCCTTGGCCGACACAAAGGGAGAAACAGTCACGGATGAGGAACTGTTGAAGGCATGGAGGCAGGTACACGAATGTATGTAAATCTGGCACTTGGAAACATCTCACATGAAAGGTAGACGGAACCACATCTGCTATCTTTAAAGCCACAAAAATGAGAATGGAAATGTAGACCATACCACAAGACCAATTTTACAACCCAAGCTGCGAACAACCCCAACGTGTTCTATTTCACACCTCCGCAAGGCTCGAGGCTCTATCAATTCTGCACATCCCAGAGAGATCAAGTGATTACCATTACCTTGCAACAAAGTGAGAATGATCACAAACCTAGCCTGCCTCATATCTCGAGAGCCCAGTTCCGAGATCACCCTCATTGCAGTGAACCTCTCACCAATTTTCAGCCAGTGTGATCATAGCAGCATTAGACGTTACATCATCCCAACAAATTACGGAAGAACAAATTCCCGAATGATCCTACGCCTCAATGCTCGCAGAGCGGGTATCCAACAAGCGCCTTCCCAAACCTCAGCATGTGCTTCCCTACTTCACCCTCGCATACAAAAACCCCGGCGTCGGCTTCACAACCTCCGCATCACTAAAAGAGCAATGTCCCGCCGCATCGCGCTCGCCCTCTCTAGTAACACCCCACTTCAACGGCCTTGTCACGACCCCCTCAACATCGCTCTTTTCACCCGCAGCACTTTCAACATGACACGCCGCACTGACAACCGCACTATTCGTTCCCCCCAACGGCATCCCCGCATCCGGATACCTCCCCAGCATCCCAGCCAAAAAGCACACCCCAATCAACACACTCCCCCACACAAGACTCGCCACCAGCCCCTCCATAGAATACCCCAGCCCACTATCCTGGTACTGCTTCCTCGTCTGCTTAGCGCCCATGGGGTCATCCGCCTCATACCTCACAACCCTCGCCAGAAAGATGGACGTCGAGACGAACCAGTGGAACAGCAGACTCATCGCCAGCAGCGGCACGCTGTACACGTAGGGTACCTGCAGGAAGTGGGTTGAGCGCTGGCCGGGCTTGGGGTACGAGACGCGCAGGGCGGCGCGCTTGGTGGCGTATTGCGTCCATTCGCGGTTGGCGAGCATCGAGGTGTACAGGCTGTTGTAGGTGTAGTAGAAGAGCGAGATTATTACTTGGGGCGTGTTGGCTACGATTACGTAGGGCAGGGTTGAGGATGTGTTGCGCAGGCTGGGCACGTCGAGGAGGTAGTCTGGTGGGAGGGTTAGTGGGGGTGGGTGATGGGGATGAGAGGGGGAAGGAGTGGGGATGGAGTTGAGTGGGAGGCTTACAGGGGCTGACTTCGCCGAAGCCGTTTAGGGAACAGCGTTTGGAGGTTTGCACGTAGTTCTCGCAGTGGACTTCGTTTTTGGTTGCGAGCCAGATTCCTACGGCTGTGGATGGGATCCACCTTCGCTCAGTCGTCAGCGTTGTGATTTAGGAAGAGTAGACTGTTATGTTTAGGGGTGCGCAGATCTTACAAGATTACCGGGATAGTCCAGCGTTTCCAGCTTGCGGCCGTGAACCACAACCTGCTGAACAGTTTCGGCTTTTGGGATACCTGGCCACGACGGCTTTGTAGGGGCGTCTTCCATGCCTTGACTATGCTGCGTCGTGACTCCAAGCAGCAGTCTTTAGTCGTAGGATCTGGTGTTTGGATGAAAGATTGGACAGCATCGCCGATTGTGACGATCGTCGTGTCCCGGTCGAACTTCCACAAAATGACGACCATTACCGCAAGTTTGAAGATGTTGCATACGATGACAACAGCCATGATCGTCGTGCTGAATTGTATACCGCAGTGTCCCGGCACCTTCTGACTCAAGCAATCTAAGAAAGATAAGCGTTAGATCTGAACCCAAATCTTAAGACTCAAAAGCGACTTACAGTCGAATGGGACTCTCTCATTCCAATAGTTCTCTCTTTGGTTCACCGCAAGGTCTCCGGATCCAGACACAGAGAAGAGAACCTGCAGAGAAGCATCCATGCTATACTCATTCCTGTATTGCTGATTCGGCACCCCAAATCCATGTCCACTTGTCACGTATGCCGCACCGTACCGCGCGACACACTCGTCGTTGGTGATATTGTCCCACACCGACGCGTCTTGGTAGTTGCCAATGGAAAGCATGACATCGAACTCGCTTCTCTGACCTTGACCCCATGTATCCGGCCATGTCACATCCGCAGCACTGGTGGTGAAGATACTGGGATCTACAACGAGAAAATTGACGTCGTATGCGGCTTTCTCCTTGATGATGACGGAATTGAAGCTGGCAGTAACATTAGCGTATCGATGGTCATACTTATCCTGCGGGGAATCCCCTCTTACAGAAAATGCAGCGGCAGGCTACTCAACAGGAGTAGAGACCAAAGCCCTACACGCAACCCATTGATAGAAGTCAGGTTCCTGAAGCTAGGCATCCCGATATCGAGCCACTTCCTCTTAGCATGCGCAGCGTCGATCTCCGCTCTAGTCGGTGCGACCAATCGTTGCATGCAGTAATTCGAAGCTCCTAACAGAACCGTACTGAACAAATTGACGATGAACTGCAGGCCTTCGAATAAGGCTGGAGTCTTTTCGCAGCTTCCATTGTAGACGGTCGCGAAACCGTCTGTTGGATGCCCAGCAGTGCCAGCTACGATCGCCAGAATGATGTTGATGAATAGTACAAGTGATGTCGCAGAAATGCATGCTATGACTCCACCACGCCAGCCAGAGAATCGGCGCTGGAACCAGAGCTTCCGTCGACCCCACCAGGACTTTGGATGTTGAGGTTCGGTGGTGCCAGCATTGTAGGACGTGTCAATGTCATCCCAATCCCGGGGAACTGATTCATACTCGACGTTGGTGTGCGGAGAGGTCTCAGGGACTCGTGTCGCGCCTGCAGCGTATTAGCATATGCGATCTTTTGCTTGAGGAAAGCGCGTGTATAGGCATACTCATGGCTGAAGCTTGTTTAGACTCATGTGCCTAGCAGTGCCACCTTTTTGACACTGGGCAGTCTGCTGTCCGGGCATGAGTTCGCGATGCACATTGACATCATCGTGGGGGCTGAAACAAATGGAGGGTAACATCGATAAATGATTTTGTACATGTGTGCAAGGATGAAGACAGGGCCGTGTACTTGCGTGCCGGGAGCTAAGTGGCTATAGGCTTTAAAGCCCTGTCAATCATCCCGTTATACAGCCCATTATGGGCTGATGGCCGTGATCGCGCCATGCAAGTCGTAAAGCTTGGTAACACTTAGCCATAACCCCTGTCGAGCGTTGAGTACGAATCCGGCAATGTTCCCGGTCACCCGTTGGACAGCCTTGCACCAACGATATTTCCTCTTCAATTCGGATGATGCGATTCCATATGCGGGGTACTGTATCAGCGATAACGACGCCGATTTCATAGAACGGCTAGGCAAAACAGTTGTTGTCAGCTGTTTTCCTGCCTGTGACTGTCAGTGGGTCTAATACGCAACATGGTCGCGATCTCACGTCGATTTCTCTTTGCACTAAAATTAATAGCATTTTCATCATTTCCATTATTCAGAATCTCTAATCCGACGTCTACTTGCCTTTCCTCTTTGCGTCTCGCATCTTGACTTGATTCTCTTCTCACTCTTGATTTCCTACCTTCCCATCCTATCAAGATACCAGGGCTTTGCAATCCTGATAATCGCCGTCCTTAACGCCCCCTCATGCACCTTATTCGCCTCGATAAATCCCTTCTCCTCCACTAAGACATCCCTCTGCACCCACGTCAAGAAGTCCCCAATACCCTTCATACCCCTACTCTTACCCATCTCCCTCAAATAATCCCAGCCCTGTTCCAACCTCAGCTCGTTACACCACGCCATTGCCAAAGTCTGCGCTTGCTCCTCCTTCTCCGCCATATTCGCCGCAGGCTTCCTGGGCGCGGGTGTAAATGTAGGTTTAAATCGCCCGCCCTTGGTCTTAAACCAGAGCGATGCATCACCGACGTACTCGTCAGGGGCAAGTTTCCAGACTAGACCCTCACCTTCGCCGTTGACGCCAAAGCTCGCTGCGAAGGGGCAGTTGGCCGCGATTTTTTCGGCCAAGTCTTGCATGTCCGGCACAAATTTCTGCGGGTCCTGGGGGTGCAGTGTGGAGTGGTAGAAGCCGCCTCGGGAGATGTTATAGATGTCATCATCTGGCGCTTCGATTTCAGCGTAATCTGAGTCGCGCACCCAGGACCCGTTGATTTTGACGGAGATGATGACGAAGCGGTTGCTGAGTTCGGAGACGGCCACGCCTTTTTGGACCTTGGGACCGATCCACTCGCCTGCTATTGTTATCGGAACAGTTTCGTCTAGTGTTTCTGTAGGGTTGAGGTCCCGCCACCGTGCGATATATTCGTCTCGCAGCTTTAGGATAGTAGGAGTCTTCGGGGACATTGTTGTGGCGAAGGCATGGTTATCGGCTGTGGGTAGGAGCTTAGGATTGTTCCGGCTTTGAAAGACGACGATGTTTGATGGCGATTGAGAGACTACGATGTCGGCGTGAGTGCCATGCAGTTTGACTGTGCCGATGATTGGGATCGGGGACAGTACTGGCTCCACTTCGGGATTGCAAGGGTCGCGATGGCAGTCGTTGAGCTGTTTGAGCTTTTTGACGATCTCGTGGATATGGTTCGTGATCTTGGGGTAGAGGTTGGATTTCGGGTCCTCCATGATTTCGGCACGGGATGAACGCCGGGGTTTGGTGAGTGTAGAGACGCTACCTGAAATTGCTCAAAGGTTCTGTGAGTGAGAACGCTCGTGGCGATTCAACTTCTGGAGCTGTAGTGTTAAATGATGAACGAGGAGAGTAATGAGATGAGAAGCGATTTAAAAAAGAGAAATCGCTATGACTCCAAAAACATTGTCGCATTACACCGCCATGATTCGGTAGTGTGACGACTATGCTCAGCCGATCCCAGGCAGCAGCTGAGATTCACAATGCGCGCGACTGAACTCCGTACTGAGCCGCATTTTGGGGCTCATCAATCTCACGGAAAGGTGTAGGTAGAGTGAAGACGTTCGGGAGAGCTGGTGGATGATTTCTCGAGCCACCGAACTCTGATTAGTCTGGGAGCGAGCGACCCAGTTAGGCTTAGCGCAGAACATCGAATCCCAAAGCAAGAACGCCCTACATCATGTCATCAAACCTTCCCACCAGTCGACATTTTCTCGTCTCTGAAGAGACCTCATCAACTATCATTATTGTTCGAGGTTAGGGAAGCGATCACCGCTACGACCGATTGACTCCGAACAACGGAGTGGGTTGAGCACAGCAGGTTCCGCTGTCACCACCCCAAACCTCACCGACATGCACGACCTCGCCGTACAGGGCCCAAAATGCATTGAAGTTCAAGAGCCGGAAAACATGGCCTCTTCAGGAGTGGTCGGGCGATGATAAGGGCAAGAGCTATGCCACAGTCCTTTGTCTTTACTCTTGGCGACGACAACGTGGACTACCAACAGCTCTCGACGTAATCGAGACCTTTCGGGCCCTCCGACAGCCAGCGGGCATTGCAGGAAGTCGACGGGGAATGATCATGGGACTGTTCCAGTGATATGGGTATTACGTATCTTATCTGAGCCGGTTTCGCTGTTGAGGGAGGCCGGAATGAGGCCGGAAGGTTTCCGGCCATGCCATATAAGCAGAATTCGGGAGCCCGAGAGCGAAGTTCTGTTTTCACCAAAGTCGGCCCAAGCACCGATCCTGGAAGATTGCCTAATCTGATTAAAGTCACCTCGACTGTCTGGCTTCAATATGTCCCCTTCTGCTTTCAATTTCCCAGTCTTGACGGACACTCGTCCTGATGACCACTCCCTGCCAGCCTTCACAGTCTCAACGACCCGAGGCTTCCTACCACGTCAAGAGCCCATCACAGAGCTTCCGGCAGAGTTCGCAGTGGTCGACTCATTGCTCAATCGCATGCCTGTCAAGACACTGTCGGGTGAACCAGGACTTCTTGCAACATTCACCTTCGGTGACACTATCTTGAAAGAACTGCCTGATTTGACAGCAGAATTGGAGAAGTACAGTCATGATCTCGTCGTCATGAACGCACTCTACCGTGACTACTCCTTTCTTGCTTCGGCATATCTCCTTGAGCCATGTCACGAGAGATATCTCAAAGGCGAGTCTTACGGTCTGGGCCGCCAGTCATTGCCGAGATCGATAGCCCTCCCAATCGTCAGGGTTGCTGAGATGTAAGTCAACCTTTCCTTGTGTAAATCTCTATGATTGGTGTACACTTCTCTTTGTGTCGTTCTCATTGTGGTTCATGGCTGATCACGTGTACGCGCGTCAGTGTCGGGTTCAAGCCGTTCATGGAGTACGCTGGCTCTTATGCATTGTTCAACTATCGTCTGGAAGACCCAAAGAAAGGTCTCGAGTACGACAACTTGCGCCTCCTTCGGGCGTTTGAGCATGGTCTTGATCCCGCCTCGTCTGAAGCTGGTTTTGTGCTCGTCCATGTTGCAATGGTCAAGGAATCGGGAGCTCTGGTCAAAGGTACGGTGGACATCCTGAATGGAAGTGCTGGTCGTAATCGAGAGACGTTCGATGAGGGTTTGCGAACCCTCGTGGAAGGCCTAAGGAGGGTCAATGCTGTGATGAACAGTGAGTTCCCCCGTTGTAGACGACCAGCACCTGCGCTGACTCCAGAAGCAATGTGGAATCGCAGCAAGCCGAATGGTTATACCAACTTCCGCACTTTCATTTTTGGGATCACATCGCAGTCCATGTTCCCAGATGGCGTGGTCTACGAGGGAGTGAGCGAGGAGCCCATGTCCTTCAGAGGGGAGTCGGGAGCCAATGACAGCATGGTATGAAGTCGTGCAGTCTTCGTTTATCGCCACTGACAATTCCCAGATACCCCTTTGCGACAACCTCCTTCAAGTGTCGATGCCCGAGACTCCGCTCACGGACATTCTCAAGGACTTCCGGCAATACCGACCTGGCAATCATCGCGAGTTCCTTGAGTCAGTGCGCGATTCTGCCGAGCAATCTGGGGTCAAGCAGTTCGCACTCGATGACTCAGTGTCGGCTGCCTTGTATCTGCAGGCTCTCGACCAAGTGCGCGACTTCCGGTGGAGACATTGGTGTTTCACGCGAGAATACATTCTCAAGCGCACGGCGCATCCCACAGCAACTGGAGGGAGCCCAATCGTGACTGTGAGTGACTCCAAACTGTGCTTCTACGTTTACTGACAGGAGACCAGTGGCTTCCGAATCAGCTGCAAGCAGTGCTCGCGCAGATGGTGGACACGTATACGCATTGCAGCTCGGTCAATGGAGTCAGCGACATCATGGATACTGTGAATCATCAGCGGGAGACTTTGCGGAAGGAGGTCGAGAAGTACTGTGGAGAGCGGGGTGTTGCTGCCTCGTGAGGCAACCATGTGATGTCTTGGTAGTAGTTAGTCTTCGGTATGCTCGTGCCCTTAGCCAGCAATAACCAGATCACATGAGTAGCAGGCCTGAATGCAGCCCTTCTCGTGTTTTCGTGTTTGCGCCCTTGATGGTAGGGGTTTCCAGCAAGGTGTGGCGGTGCGGAGACGGTTTGTATGGTGAACAATAGCGACACGCGCCTTCTGACCCACACACATGGCCAATGGAAACAATCAGACAGCTTGAGCTGTGACTCCATACCCTCTGACCCATACCGCGTCCCTGGCAAAAGTCGCAGCGGATGTGGCTGTGGGCGTCATGGATGACTCCACAAATGCTTATCGATAGGGCGGCTACTTAGAGCTTCATGCATCCCACCATGGCTCCTCCAGAGTCATCGACCCGCGCCCAGCAGCCTCTACCATTTCAATGAACGCGCCACATCTGCTCATGGAATATCACTGTCGAACACGATTACGGTACTACATAACCAAACGGCAGACCTTACGAATACGGCACTACACCTGAGACGCCGCCGAACGCTAAGCACAAGCTGCTATGACTTCACGACACGCGCATGCGAAACAGAGCCCGACAGAGCGGCGGAAGGGCGAGTCCGTATGTTAATAAATTGTACAACCTATAAGAATAGGGAACTTGGAGTATCTTTGCTGACTCATTGACCCTCAGGCGCTCTCCGACTTTGCAGACTACGTCCAAAAGCAGCAGGCGCTGCGTCGCCCACCAGGCCAGGGCCAGAAGCCCGCCGTCCTCGAAGACCACGACGAGCTTGACATCATCGACCAGCTGGGCCTCTCCGACGACACGTCCTCGCGCATCCCGCTCAAGACGCTGCTGCTAGACCCCGCTGAGGACTATGGGCCGTTGCTGCTGGAGCACTTGCGCGGGCGCCTGGCAGAGGGCCACGGCGAGACGCTGTTTGATCTAGGCTTGGAGGACAACGGGGATCCGATGGGCTTCTCAAAGGAGGAGTGGGATACGGCGCTACAAAGGCTGGGCGAGGCGTTGGGGGAGCTGGGCGCGGACTACAAAGTTCTGATGACGAGGAATGTCGGCGGGGATGTTGAGGTGGGGCCGGTGAATGCGAAAGACAAGGGCGCATGTGGGAAGTTGATTCTGAGGCACAGACCGGAGGGTGTGGATGATGTCATCGAGACGCGGATAGCTGTCGTGGGCAATGGTAGGCATGCCTGCGTCTGATTGGTGTGGGTTGACTGCTAACGCTGTACAGTCGACGCAGGCAAGAGCACCATGCTCGGGGTGCTGGTCAAGGGCGGTCTCGACGACGGACGAGGGAAGGCGCGCGTCAACCTCTTCCGACACAAGCACGAGATGGAGAGCGGGCGGACTAGCTCGGTCGGCATGGAGATCATGGGCTTCGACAGCAAAAGCGACGTCGTCGTCTCAAACGTTGCCGGACGCAAGTTGACCTGGGAGGAGATCGGCAGACGCTCGGTGCGTTGCAATGACTCTTGAACGTTGACGACTACTGACAATCCCAGGCGAAAGTCATCAGCTTCACCGATCTGGCAGGCCACGAGAGGTACCTCCGGACCACCGTGTTCGGCCTCTTGAGCAGCGAGCCCAACTACTGCCTGCTGATGGTCGCCGCGAATAACGGCTTGATCGGCATGAGCAAGTACGTATCTCATTCATTACACTGCTGCCAGTCTGACATCCTTCCAGAGAGCATCTCGGCATTGCGCTGGCCCTCAATGTCCCCGTCATGGTCGTCATTACTAAAATAGACATCTGCCCACCCCAGATCCTTGAGCAGACCATCACTCAGCTGACCAAAATCCTGAAGTCGCCCGGCGCTCGCAAGATCCCCATCTTCATCAAGAACCGCGAGGAGTGCATCAACACGGCGGCGCAATTCGTCTCACGGCGCATATGTCCAATCTTCCAAGTTTCCAACGTCACAGGCCTTAATATCGACCTCGTGCGGGCATTCCTGAACATCCTCCCGCACCACGGCAACTACAACGCGGAAGCCGCCCTCGAGTTCCACGTCAACGACACCTTCTCCGTCCCTTTCGTCGGAACTGTCGTGTCGGGCGTTGTGAAATCAGGCGTCATCCACTCCGGGGACACCATCTTGATCGGCCCCGACTCGCTCGGCCAATTCGCAACGACAAAAGTACGCTCCATCGAGCGCAAACGCATTCAAGTCCCCGGCTGCTCAGCCGGCCAATCTGCCTCCCTCGCCCTGCGCAACGTCAAACGAAGGGACGTGCGCAAAGGCATGGTCGTCCTGCACAAAGCCGACAAACCAGACCCCGCAACCGGCCAACTCCCGGCGCCGAAAGTCTATCGCGAGTTCGTAGCCGAAGTGTTGATTCTCAGCCACGCGACGACTATCAAGACCAAGTACCAGGCCATGCTGCATGTCGGGCCGGTGTCGCAGACGTGTGCGATTATCGATATCGATAGACAGTTTATTAGGACGGGGGATCGCGCACTCGTGGCGTTTCGGTTTGTGCAGAGACCCGAGTATTTGACGGTTGGTGATCGTATCTTGTTTCGTGAGGGGAGGACGAAGGGGTTGGGGATTGTGAAACAGGTTGGGTATGATGCGGGGAAACCGTTGGGGTTGGGGGGCGTCAAGGGGGCGGATGGAGGTGTGGGGGAGGAGAGTAAGGTTTGAGAGGTGGATTGGATTGGTTTGGGGAAGAGGATGGAGAGGGCTGCGAGGTATGTGTGGGTTTGTGGGAGATGTATGTATGGCTGGGATTCGATGGTGGATATCATCAGTATATATGGTGCGATCCTGCATTGGAATGGCGTTCCGCCGAGAGTCAATGGAGAAGAGGGCATGTTGCTATTGGTCTTGTACCAGGCTTGCAGAGACTATTCCTCATTCTGCTGGCTTTCATCGCGAAGCGCCTTGACTGGGTTTTGAAGATGCGATGGACGTCTTGTACAATTCGACCGCCGGAATGGTGTGTGTCAGGCATGTGGAGAAGTTGAGTGTTCTGACGTCGGTGGGTAGGTATGCTATGTAGGAACTTGCATCTGGTGACCTGCGGGTTATGTTGTTCTTCTTTCCTTCTCGCCTCTCTAGTTCTTCTCCTTTTCTCTTTCTTCTTTTCGCTTTCGCATTCGCATTCGCTTTTGCTATCCATATGACGCGATACGGCTTTTTCCGGCACCGTGTCTGTCTCCGGGGACGCCATGCTCGTGCTCGTGCTCGTGCTCATGCTAGTGCGGAAATTCGAGCCCTACTTTGTGGGGAGTCGTGCTTGCTTGCTTAAGCTGGAGGATTGCTTGTTGGTGTGTGCAGTGAGGCTTAGGTCTCGGGGTGGGCTCGGGCTTGGACTTGGGCTCGCGTTTGCATTGGATGACAGTGGATGTTGTCGAAGGAGACGGCATGCGGATTCGGTTTGTGTGGAGGTGGGGGGGTAGATGTGCTGTGGAAGTTGGATGGTAGAGGGAGAGGGAGAGACAGGGAGAGACAGGGAGAGAGAGAGAGAGAGAGAGAGAAAGAGTCAGTAGATCTTTAGATTGTTGTTCGTTGAATCTTGTAGTTGTCCCAGCTCGCTCGTTTGGTCAAATTTGGTGTTGTGTTGAAGTTGCTAAGGGGATGTAGGCAAGTGCGGGAGAGTAGTGATGTGGGGCGGTTTGCTGCTGGTGTTGTTGTTGCTGGGAGCTCGGTTGGGAATTGGAGAGTTGGAGAGTCGGGTACTTGGTACATGGGAGTCTTGCACTTGTGTGTGGGCTCGTGTATGAATGAGCGATGAGTCCTCGCTACTGCTACTGTCTTCGTTGCAAGGCTGTGATGAGACGGGGGCACATTTGTCCCTCATTCACCCCCTGGGATCACGGGACAAATTCCGAGTCTGGTTTTTCGCGGAATGGTTGATTATAAAGGACAGATTGAGGGATTATGAAGGAAAATGGCTCTTCGAAAGATCTGGAGTAATCATTGAGCTCAAGCTCTAGCGATGGTGCACGATAGGGTCCGTTGCCTCTAGACTCTGAGGTTGTGGTCCGGCTTTAAGCGATCTGGTCCGAGGGCGGGACGTTGGCTTTGGAAAGGGCCGTTTGATGGAGGTGATCATAACCAGGAAGCAGCTTCTCAACTCTAGGGCTTTCTCATTGGAATGATAGAGATTTAAAGCTGGAACTGTGTCAAAACAGACTCGAGAGGGTTCCCTAGTTGTGAGAGATTGAGAATGAATCACTGGTGAAGGGTACGATTGACGGGTAGCAAGCATCCAGAGAGCATTACAATCTGTATGTGAAACTCTAAGTAGCACCTGCTCCATCCAATCGATCATAGGTCCATGGGTGGTTACGGCAGCGGTTGTCCTACTCGGAGATCGTTCGGGATTAGGGGCGGGACTCCGCCGTTTCCAATTTCGACAGAGCTGTCTGAGGAAGGTTGCCTTGACACCATTGCATCGCAAACCCATCGAACCATCGATCAGGGCAGTGCGAGCCGACGTCCAGTTCGTATTTCATATGCACCTGGATCTATTCAGAGGTGTCTGCACGTTGCTTTTGTTGATTCCCGCTCGGTCTATTTCCCCGCGCCCTCTCCCTAGCCTTGGGTGAGTCGCAGCCTTCACCGGACGTTCGATAACGCAGGTGAGACGGGAAAAGCAGTGCTGGCCCCCATAACGAGGTCCTCCATTGTTGTCGTCGTCTGTGCGTACATGCATGTGCATCAGTGTCTGGGCTGTAGGTGGGCCGTTTTGGGAAACAGGGCGTTGGGAGGACGCCCCGCTCGTTCGACGCGACAAGTCTCCCAAATCCCCATTATCGTCTTTGTATGCCACTTCGACGCACCTCCCTCCAGCGTGGGTGCGCTGCGCTGTACCTGTCGCATACCTAGCTTGTGGCTTCCCTCGTCTCTACCTTTCTAACAATCGTCACGGGACCAAAGAAGATCCACGTATGCCTTACCATCATGGCCGAGGCTGAGGCAGAAGCTGTCCCATCAAGAGACGACTTCAATGTGGCCATTATATGTGCTCTTGAGCTGGAAGCCGTCGCTGTGAGACGACTGTTCGACAAGACATGGAAGCTTGGAAAGGCCCCTGGAGACCACAACACTTATACTACTGGTCTGATTAGCGATACACTTACATCGCTTGTGTGGATGAGTGATTATGGGAAGTCCAAAGCAGCATCAGCAGCAGTGCATCTGCGATCCAGCTTCCGAAACATCGAGTATGCCTTGGTCGTTGGCATATGTGGTGGAGTTCCCACCACTACGGAAGGAATGGAAGTCGTATTAGGAGATGTCGTGATCAGCACAGTCTTACAGAAGTATGATGAGGGCAAACAGTACCCGGAGGAATACAAAGCAACTGGTATCGCCAAGCCGCATAAGAAGATGAGGGCATTCCTCAGAAGACTAAGGGGGGAGAGCCAGATAGAGCTGAAGAAATGTTGCGGCCGTAAACTTCAGCGTTTCTTCACGAGCGAGCCAAAGTACGCCTACCCCGGGCCAATTGAGGACATGCTCTACAGACCCGATCATATCCACAAACACTACGGCGAGGCGCACTGCTGCCAGTGCTCCGAGACAAGCAGTGCGTGTGACGAATCTCGCGAGAAGGACTGCGCCGAGTTACGGTGCGGCAAGGACGCATCTATGCTGGTGCCCCGAATCAACCTCCACAACCCCGAAGAACCTTTCGTTCACTTTGGCATTGTTGGTTCGGGCGATACTGTCATGAAGTCGGGAAAACATCGTGATGCAATCGCTAAGAGAGACAAGATCGTCGCCTTCGAGATGGAAGGAGCAGGCGTCTGTGAAGAGTTCGACTCCATCGTCGTCATCAAAGGAGTCTGCGATTACGCAGATAGCCATAAGAACAAGAAATGGCAGAACCGCGCGGCAGCTGTTGCTGCTGCGTGTACTGCGGCGTTCCTGAAGGAGTTGAGAGAAGAGGAGTGGGGATCTTCTCCTCCTACTACTAGGCAAAGTAGTTACTCGAGTATCTCCACATCCAGCTCAGCTACGACGCCAGGATATCAGATGCAGTCTGATATGGCCTTTCGACCACCCTTGTGGCAACGTACATCGTACTCTCCCATGACGTCTTTGCAGAGATTACAAAACTTATCCGAGTGCCATAAGCCCCGACCAATCTCGGAATATCTTTCAGCAGCTCAAGCTACCCCGGTAACTCCTGGCGAAAGCACCAAAGAAGACGACGCGGATTCACATACGCCTGTTCACACTACTCCTGTCTCCACCAATGATATACCTCCATTGGCCGTACCAGCACCTGAAATCACACCGCCTGTGGCTTCTGTGGATGAAACCAATTCGACGCAAGCCTCTCCTTGTATCATACAAGTAAGCCATTCACTAACTAATTGAGATGTTGCCTAACACGTCTGCAGAAATCGGCCGATGAAGCCTTCCAAACACTGTCCGAGGCCGCAGGCCATAAGGACTTCTTCAACATCGCGGCTGCATTGATTCGAGACCCCTCTGTGAACGTCAACGCAAAGACCGACAAAGGAAAGAGCATGATACATCTCGTTCTCGGTACTGTCAAAGTGTTCACGAACAAGTCTAAGATGACGGGCATCGCGCACTTGATCGAGCTGCTCGCTGACCACGGGGCCGATCTGTCAGTAACCGACGAGGTCGGACAATGCCCTCTCCACTACTGTGTGAAGACCTTGAATATTGAAGCTATGAAGGTTTTGTTGGATCGAAGCGCAGATCCTAATATTGCAGATCAGAGGAAAAGAACGCCAGCCTACGTATTAGGCTTCGAGAAAAATGCTGAACCAGCTATGGCGGAAATGTTGTCCAAGGCTGGGGCTCGTCTCAATGGTTTGAAGTTTTCCCCATTGCCAGGACGACCTACTGAATCGCAACGAAGAGTTAGAGCAATATTGCAGGCATGTCATTGAGAGCTTTCAAGCAAGCATTCTGGATTGCACTTGTTGGACGTCAATATTCATTACATTATTGTCTCGCGCTATTTTACAGATATCAATGCCTTTCTGTTCATCATCATGGAGGGTCATACATTATGAGAAGTCGTTGCAGACGTTATCGGAAAGAAATATATCGGAAACTGTCCAAAGCGATAGACAAGGTATTAAATGCCGCTCCTCCGCTTGACTCGTTTGAGAAGATCTGCCTTGAGGCTTACAAGTCTCAGGTCGCACTACTGAGTCCCAGGATGTATCAACTCTGGAATCTGGGGCGCCTGTGACTTTTCAGATGAGACGACAGGCTTTTTCTTCGTCTTGATCTCAATTGCAACAGAGGGTATTAGCTGCTTTCCCTTTTCAAAAGCGTGGTGGTAAAGCGAGTGTTCGAATCGTTTGCTCATCTCTTCCAAGGAGATGGCTCGATCGGTACCAGGGACAAAGAAGAAGACGAGCAGAAATCCAACAGCACTCAAGCCACTGCCTGGCTTTAGCTACGTTCTGTGCATATGACGAGACGACTTGTGGGGGTGACTTACGTGAAGATGCCGAAGAGTCTGGCGCTGCTCCAATGCAGTCCTTGCGGAACAAACAGCGCAAGAAGACCAGCACCCATGAAATTCCAGAACACTCCGATCGACATGCCGACATCCCTTGCTTCGTTGGGCCATACCTCAGCTGAATAGAGGAATGGAACGCTTCCAGCGCCGAAGGAGTAGACTACCGCGAAGACAATGACAAAGGTGACAACGGCACCACTCTTACCCTTGGTGTCTTTACTGAGGCTCAAGAGCCCTGCCAGGATGGCAAGTGTGATCGTCCCACCTGCTAAGGATATGAGCATCAATCGCCTCCGGCCATGCAGGAGCTGTCGCAGTTTGGTATGCCTCTCTTGCCACGTCTTGACTCGCTTGTCTGGCATGGCTTCTGGCGGTGTCGGGTCGTTGGTCAAGTCGTTTATCGACGTGTCTACGGGAAGGGGCTCAATAAAGAAGTAGGCGATGGCGGAGAAGACGGCATTAGCGGCGGCAAAGCCAATGCTCATGGCAATGTTCATTTTCTGCTTTGTAGTGTCGCTGCGAGATTCGGCGAGGCGTGCGACAGTGAAAAAGAAGGTTGCCAAAAATGCGAGGATGCTGTCAATGGTAAGCTGCGGTGTCATACTTTGATTACGGACGATGACTTACTTGATTCCCGAGAGTTGTTGAGCAATCATGACGATTGCGGTTGCAAACCCAGCACGACGATTTCTTCCCAAGGTCAAAACCCTGGCGATTCGTCCCGTGTAGCCCTCACGATCTTCGTACCGATTGAAGTCAGGCTGTCGTTTGCGTGAGAATGCTCTTTCCGTCTGGATCTGGAAGTATATGTAGCAGAATTCTTCCGCTGCGAGCACACGCTCCTTTCTGAGCCGGACTAGCGTTTCGAAGGCTTCGAGATGCTTCTCTTTCACGATCAGCCATCGCGGACTCTCACATCCGAGATATGCTAGCACGATCAAGATCAGGGCAGGAAGCCCTCCGCTGAGAATCTGGGATTGCCAGTGGTCGCGAAGGATATACGTTGCAATACTTCCCGCAAACAAACCGGCGGCTGTGAAGGTCTGCCACGATACGAGCACTCGTCCGCGCTTGGCAGGAGGCAAGACTTCAGTCTCCCAGATTGGAACGATGGACGCTTTGGCACCGATCCCGATACCTAGGACTCCTCGCCATATGAGAAGATGCCACCAGACCGTGCAACGGGACCCTCCAATAGATCCTGCGAGACTGAAGCAAGCCGCCAGCGCGACGGAGCCACGACGCCCCAATCCGGTGGCATAGCATATTGGGTCAAAGAATATAGGCCCAAGAGCAGCTGCTGTGAACCACAACATGGCGTTCACGGCACCAAACTCCCAGACGCCTGGTCCTGTCTGCTTTTCCGTATTCATGTCAAATTTGACGCCGAGTGCTTTTGGCCAGCCTGTGTTGCCATTGGCGGCCTGGTCCCATCCTTGGAATAAGTCAGCAAACATAGCGAAGAGGCCACTAGGAAGACGAATTCATTGAGTCATAACTCAGTAAGAAGTCGAGAAGGGTTCATTGGTCATGGCTACAATATGCTTTACAATATCAATGCCTGCCTAGGGGCTATGACTTACCTTGGGTCATAGATGCCATGCAGCATGTCACAAGTGTGATGATCAAGTCTTTGGGTTCGTTCCAGAACTTCTTCGACTGTTGGTTCTTGATGGCCTTCCAGTCGTGCGGCTGGAGGAAAGAGGTGACACTATCAACAGACCTCGTGAAGTGTCTGGGATGCGCTGCATCAAGATCGTCGTCATACTCCTCCATCTGCATGTGATTGCCATAGCCTGTGTAGAAATCGATTAGTATGGCGGCATTCCGTGCTGCTCTCGATGGAATCTGGGGGCTTTGGACTCCTCTGTGCAGCAGGGAGATGGAGTACTCACTTCTCGCCAGCCTTGCACCAATTAGCAATTCTTCTTCCGTCACTGAGTTCTTGCCCTTGAACTCTCTCTCCCAAAGCTTTGTGACATGGTCATCAAGAACTTCAGTTTCGAGGTCATCAAGTGGATTATCCTTGTGGACATCTTGTCGCACGACTTCAACCTCGGTGGCTGGGTACTCCTGAGCACGGTCAGTATATATCATCCCGGGTCTGTAGATGGTCGTGATATGACCTTGTGTGCTGGCATTACGCGGGCTGATCTTTCGCTTGCAACGAACGTATAATTGAGTTTCTGTCTTAACCAAACGCTTCCTGACATCTTTCAGAGAGTTTATAAGTCCAATTTGTGGTCTAACTCCATGAGGCGCCCATATTTCCCGGCCCCATCAGCCAAGCCAGGTGTGCAGGAACCGATCGGCAATCTGCATATGTTCACCGGTCCACTTCCACCTCCACCAAATGCTGTGATCCTGGAATCTGCATGTCAGACCGTATCGTCCTTCATTCGTGCATGCATATGCCGCTTTCCAATTGCGTCCATTACCGTTCCTGTGAGATATCGATATGGCTCCAGCCCTGGGGGCAAAAGCGCGATGTTTTCGTCTAGAATCGCCGGATTTGGTTCGTGCTTGCCGATTTTCGATAGTTGCTTCCCACTGTGCATAATGAGGCAGAAGAATTCACTGGCTGACTCGCCATTTTGTCTTTAATCAAGGTCAGCGATTGGTGGCTACGAGTGATGTCTCGGGTTGAACCAGGATCATACTCATAACATCCAACATATGGCGAGGGACGAGGAAGAACGAGAAGGCACGAATGGGTGGCGAGGCACGACTGCATGCACTCTCTTCTGGCCTTCAACTTTGGCTATTTCCTCGGGACTTTCACCGTATAAGGGAATATCTTGAATCTCACATTATCGAAACCTCGACGCAACTACAACAGGCACATCGAGATGACCGCGCCACTACAGCCTAACTCTACTCCATCCCGTACTAGCACTAGCACCCTAGTGAGCTCAGATGGCGTCTCTACAAGGGCTTGCGCGATGTGTGAGGTCTGGACAAAGACAGGTGCTGCCAACCTGAATAGGAGCGACATTGCATGAGCAATACTGATATGCATATGCGTTACTTAGGCCAAAACAGAACTTTTCGGGGACTATTCTCAGCAGCTAATCTACGAAACGCACACTTCGACCACAGTCAACTCACCGTCATGTGGGTAGCACACAAAACTGCTCACATATGCGCTAATAGACTTTCAGTTTCGCTAAAGCAGATGCCATTCGCGAATGTGGACAGTGTCGAGCGGACTTCGTTCAAGCCTTCGAGATCCCGGAAGTCTGGTGGACATCATGGTCTAGGCGATCGAATGGGTATTTCGGCTCGGAAAGGAATGTAGACCAGAAGGGAGATCTGCAAAGTTACCGTAAGCCACTCAAAATGCGCGAGAATTCTTCTCTAATGGCTTCCAGAGACATGGTTCCGCTTTTTAGTCAAACATGTGGACACCAAATCCCTCCCTGCAAGTCTCGGACATAACACCGCAAAGAACTATGCATGGTATAAGCAGAACATCTTCACTCATTGGGTGGCCCGGACTCGGCAGACGTTTGTCATCATTTTCGATCCACACGAAGCCATCGGAAGTCCCTTGAAGGACTCAATGTTGGATTCGTTTCCTGAGACGGCAGCAAGCCACCCTTTTGAGGCACACACTTACCTACTTCAGGAACTGGTCTCTTTCCAGGATAAAGCAGTATGGTCGATTCGAGACCTTGTTCGCGGAACGGAGACTAAAAGGTCATCTTATCGCCTGAAAGCCAGCTATTTTCGGCTGCATGAGGTTGCAAGACACGCTATCCACGTCTCTGAGACACTTTCCGTGGCTGTATCAACACTCGGTACGATGATGCATGAGCACGACTATTTCTTTCGGGATTATCCCCCGCCAGACGTGGCAAGCAACACCAGCTATACCCGAAGTCGTGCTCGACTAAGCTTCATCCGGAATACCTTGAAAAGCCTTCTCGAGCGATCCAACTCCAACAAGGATCGTTTGGCGAATGAGATCCAGCTCTCGTTTAACAACCTCACGCTCTTCAACTCCAACACTAGCATCAAGATCGGCCATGCAGCTCAGATTGACAGCGCAACTCTGAAGACCATTGCTTTTCTGACTTTGACCTTCTTACCGGCGACCTTCGTTTCCGGCATGTTCAGCATGTCTTTCTTTGGATTTAGTCCCGATGAGGATCGATGGGCTATGTCAAAACAATTTTGGATTTATTGGGCGATTGCGGTTCCTGTCACGCTGACAACGCTGCTTGTATGGCACTATTGGGACAACTTCTTCCCAGTCAAGTCTGTTGATAGAGATGATGAGTAGTCCTGAGATCGAGCGATTCTTCAATGTTGTCAAATGACAAACATATCATCCAGGTCGCCCTAGGTTTGGGTTTCATGCTTTTCTTATTGTATGACAGATCAGTGGGTTGTTGATAGGCTCAATGTTCATTGTCAACGTGGATTTACGTCTTCCTAACCCTTTCGAGTGTTGAGTATATACTTTCAGAACCGAATATCGAGTTTGATCTTGGCCCGCAAAATGGTTTCCTTGCTTCCATCATTGGGTGGATATCGAGAGGTCAACTTGACGATCAATTCTAGAAGCCGACGCATGCCTGCTGATTCGATGATTCGATTCCACAGCCTTCTCGAATTTTTGGACCCCGCAATAGCGAAGGGGACATCGTGGTCCTCCGCGGATCTGCAAGGTTACCCTAAGAAGTGAGACACGGCATCCCATGTCCACTGTGAAATGCGAAGCGGACCATTTGGGCTATTTCTTGCGGGTAACGTACTCTAGACTTCACAAGAGTTCTGCCCCCACGGTAGTATTACATGCAGCAAACTCTCTGGTGGCCAAAGTTGATTCTCGTCTACCCCGGTATGGCTAGATACACTTGTGCCTCCTCCAAACTGTTACAGTGGTCTTGGTAGTACGAGTTACTGGTATGTGGCTATTAAGCAAGGTGGTGATACGTGCAAGCTTATCTTTTTGACATCTGAATGTGTGGACCCACTTGAGCATTGTCTTCCAGAAGCAAACATGGAACTTGGTGAAGTATTGGTGATCGTGATATAGTTGCATTTTGAAAGTGATGAGCAGTCTGTTTCGTTCACATACTGCTCACATACTTTCTGTCTCAATTATATTTGTTGCTGGTGGGCCGTCAACATAGATTTGTGTTCATCTCGATTCCCGCATTGAAGGATGCAAGAATTGCCCCTATCGGGACCACATTACTAGCAGGGTATACGAAAGTGCATATTCTGCTAGCCTGAACATGCCACGGCGTATGCCTTCCGGTTGCGCCCTAGCAGCACAGATTCCTCGGAAATCGTCGACTCACCGGAACATGGGTTAGAAGCATCTCAAAACCCGAGGTCAAGGTATTGCAGATCTTATTCGGTAAATTGATAGACAAGGCTATAATCGTCGCTAGAAACAAGGCGAAATTTGCCTACTGCAGCCAACGTGGGGGTCTAGGCTCTCAGCCTTGCCCGTGATGCAAGCTCCTACCCCGGTCGGTCCTGCCTTCTCATGAGCCAGACCAATAACAGGGTAGTATGAGACTCTGTAAATTGCTCCACCACCTTCGGAAACACTGGAGGACTCAGACGTTTGAAGAATCACGATGAGTGGATCCGAACCAATACGGGGCGGGGAACCTACACCACATTAGCTATTGAAGCCTCGCATGGTCTTCAGCATTGTGGATGCTGCAATACAATGGATGCAGTAGGCTGGACAATTCTGAATATATATTATTTGTTTATCTCAATTACCCAGATATAAATACACTGATTTATCACCTGTGAACTCTGACCAACGCGGCAGAGAGAGTGCTACAGTCTCGTATCAGTCTATGTCACAATGACGGAACGTGTTTCTCCTGTTCAGGGTTTTCTACATCCTTCAATGAAGGATGTTGATGTCGAAACCCGCTCGGTCGAGCCTGTGAGTATACTATGTCAAGTTTAGAATGGCTGTTAGATCGTGTCTAACTCTTTATTGACACAAGCTCCTTTAATGCGGCCTTGATGTCTATATTTTCGCATCTCCTACTACTGCATGAATAGATAGATCACTGACAATATCAAACTCTACAGGCATTCTTCCCCCAACCATATCCAACCGGATCCCCCTACAACACAACTCTTCCGCGCCAGCAATCTTATGAGGCTGAACCGGAAATTGCACTCGACTCAGGCCCACCTATAATCGAGATCTTCGTTCATATTATAGCAGTAGGAGCCATCGGCGTCCTAGCTTGGGCCAACTACACCGGTCAATTCTACGATGATTTTTCTCTGGAGAGTACGAGCTGGCAGAACATGCAGATCAAGCTTTGGCAGCTTGGGGCCAAATTGCACGAGCTGTTCATGCTTGCCTCTTTGTCCTTCATCGTCGCCTACTATACCCGAAAGTTGTTGATTGGACGGAAAGGTATTCCATTTGGCCTTCTCCACGGTTCAGGCGTGATTGGTTCCCCCGAAGTACTCATAAAGCGACCGTTCAGGGCCGGCTTTAGGCGGAATTGGGCATTTGGTGCTCTACTTATCATTGTCTCTGTCATATCCTTGATTCTGGGGCCCTCTTCTGCTATCATGGTGATACCTTCTCTTGGTTGGTTCGACCTCCCGGATAGATTCCCGGGAGATAACTCGACCATGTATTACATTACAAGCAACGACACTCTAGAACTTTGGCCTGCCGCTTTCAACTCTACAATCCCTTTCGACGGCAGTGACGATGACAACAAATGCCTGAAAGACCCCGGGTCATTGGTAAATATCGAGTGTCCGACTGCAGGGCACGTTGACATTGGCAAGTGGGTAAGAGATCCTAGCGTTTTCGTTCTTGCTATGAGTCCATTCTATCTTTCACTAGATCAACACCAACATTTTTCCAACCTTCTGATACTTAGATTTAGGCTAACATTGTGTCGTTCAGTTCATCAGCTATATCACATCTAACACAACAAATGGACCAGTAATTGCAGACGGCTATGGTAACACGAAAAGGCAGATGTCCGCAGGATTCTCTCATGGTCCACAAAATGGGAAAGACCCTACCACCAAACCACCAACACATGGGTACGCAACAGTGATGACTCAACTCACGTCGATCACGCTGGGGTCATTTTGGACTTACGCACTAGATAAGAAGATTGGGGATGTTCAAGACTTGCCAGTTCCACGCTTACGGATCGATCACGATACGCTTGTCAAGCAGCCTATTGTGCTCGTTAGTTGTGAAGTCAGCACAAGATACAATGACAGTGATGCACACGGCGTTACCTTTCCCGCTGTTGAAAGCCAGTGGCAGGATGACAGTGCGTATCAACAGAGTATGTTCTCTATAGATGAGAACGACGACTTCTTGAAGAAATTGCCAAACGATAAAACGAATTTCAATTGGTTCAAGGACCCTCGACCAGGGTTCAATTCTACTGCGTCTCTATACGCGGTCCTCATCGTCCCTTTCAACTCCACAAACGCGACCTCGAATTTCACCACTCAAGCATCCGCTATTACAGCTTGCTCCATCGATGCGCGTTGGGCAACAAGCGACGTGTGGTATGAGCCCACCAATTCGACATTCGTGAACAGCAACGTATCCATCGGTCTCTTTCAGGACATCAATGCGGGTTATGATCCGTCCTTCAGGTCTCAATACGGTCTCTCTGAGATGCCTGTGGACCTCAAGGTTGACTGGGCTGAATTCCTCGACGAAGAGCAGGAGAGCAAGAATACTTCGATGGTTGAGCTCCTGGAACTCCCAGTCACCCACTACGACGATACCGGCATAAGCACATTCCGGGTCCCCGGGGTCGATGGATCCAATTTTGACGGGGCCTTTGAGGCAGCGATTTCGATGCTTTTGAGCGTTGTTGTTGCCGATGGCATGGCGCGCAGTGCCTCCTACGGCAGGCAACCTTACTATGCCACTTGGTCGAATAAAACCCAAGTTGATTACACACCCCTTCCATTGTATCGGCTACCGGGGAGCTTTACTCCACAAACATTCAACAAAACGTTTGAAGCACACTTGAAGGCGAACGGCACTCTACACAAGATCAGCGTCGATGTCGACCACTACGGATACGGCTACCTGATGCAAAACACGACGTCTCGCTGGGCAATGATATGCCTTTTCGTGTACGCATTGGGTGTTTGTATTCACGTCCTGTACATACTAGCCGCACTTTGTTTCGGACGGTACGTTGGCGGAAAATGCTGGAACAACGTTGGAGATCTTGTAGCACTGGCGATGAACTCTTCACCGACAGCAAGATTGCATGGTACGAGTGCCGGGGTGAAAGAGAAAGAAATTTGGAAAGATGTTGTGAAAGTTCGCGAGACAGGTGGCAAGCACCTTGAGCTTTGCTTCGTCCAAGGCAGAGACGAGGAGATGGGTGCGATTGTGGGCGGCAAGAAGGAAAAGAGCTATCACTAGTTTGCGATCAGCGTGCGTTCATGTGGTACTAAATGCTCTCTGTGCTAAGAAGGTCGGGGAATGTTCGTCTCGGATGTGTTCAGGGCGGTGATATCGGGGGATGGACTTCATGATTGAACGTGCTCGAACCGTCATTACCCTTCTGTTCTCAGACTCACATACATATGAGCACAGTCTTGACCTACTTGTAGCTTCGTTCTTTCCATTCTACAATCCTACGCCGGTAGAAATTGACTCATGAAGACATGGCACGATAGCGAAGAATGCCAAACATCATGCTCTGTTTCAGATTAACATGTCTCCGTCGACCGACAGATCGATAGCAGTGATTTAGTTGGTCTCGTCACTACAAAGATAGCAACAAGCGTTCTTCATATCATGCGGTAGCCAGTTCCTCCCTGTGGGCCGAACAAGATCACTTGTGAAGTACTTCTGATCGTCCGGAAGACTTGGAAGCCGATTCTGATTACAATACACTCACTGTCAGCACACTTGCATCCCAAGATTGCTCCCACCCTCATTTTTTGAACTGAAAAGAAGCTGATGACAAGCTGAGATAGTTTCTCACGATGATCAATGAAAAGGGTGGAGTGGGAGAGACTGTACAGCGTTGCCAACCGTCAGTAACTTATACTAACAGTACGGCTCTTGGATACTAACTGACTAATCTATTTTAAGTTATATACTGCTAAGTAGACTAATAAGACCTACACCATCTATTATTAGTACTATACTAATAAGATTAAACTATTACTAATAGAGACGTTATTAGTTACTTACTGCTAAGTGACGGCTTACTGCAGTAAATGGCGGTCAGGCGTACTGCTGGTTGGCAACGCTGGGGAGATATCAAAGAATACTCAAAGTCCCGTACCCGGCGCAAATGTAGGGAGCACATTCCAATTTGCAAAAGAGAAGACTTGCACCACAGCGTCTCGAACCATCATGAGAAAATTACTACAGGACTTCACACTCACCTTGTTTCGAAATCTCGGCTGATCATTATTCACCCCCGCGCCCCACCTTCCCTGCTTCTCATCCACGAACTTGAACAGCGCTTTCCGATCTTCTCAATTCGTCTCATCCATCTTGACAAAATCACTTCTCAACTCCAGAGCCATTGAATCCCCAGTCTCTTCTTGAAATTCGGCGATGATGGCACTCGCTTCTTCTCGCACGCATTTGGTTGCAACGCCCTTTCGGACACGGGTGGCCTAGACTGTTTCGTCCTGTCCTTCTTCAGATTTTCCCGCGCAAGGCAGAACCATAGAAGCTGTGTGGGCTTACTGGAGCTTGACCACTCCCACTATCTCAGAGTTTTCTTATTGTCAGAAAAAGCCTTGTTACGCGGAGCCTCTGACCATAGTGCGCAGCACCGAACCTAAAGCATAAAAGTTCTGCCCCTTCATCTTACTGCATAGCCATGTCATTAGTTCCGGAAGCATGATGCGGGTTTATGTATTTGTTGCTTATCCCGAATCCATTCAAAGCCGGGAAATTAGGTCTAGAACCCGCCCTAGCTCGGTCTCGGGAAGCCTCCCAGATAGACCATGAACCGCTATTAGATCACGGAACACTAAAGAAACTGTCCTCAGTAGGTATGTAAAACAAGTGTGCTAGGCATGTGCATGCCATGTACAGGGGTTTACCTGTCATCCCTCCCAGTTCGCTCACTCAATCTTCATACCCTTCACACCCACCTTCTTCGGCTCCCCCTCCACCAGAAACCTCTTAATCTGCCGCGCCAACTCCAGCCTCTCAGCAATCGGCACATTGATCTCAAACTCAGGAGCCTGCCAATCCATCTTCCTATTCCCCCTCGCATCAACTACAACCCTCGTCCTCTCATCCTCCAAATCCCACCTCCGCAACTCCTTCACCATCCCCTGCAAAGCCCCCAACTTCCCACTCACCCCCTTCCTCCCAAGCCACTCTCCCCCACCCAACCCTTCCAACCCAAGCCCCTCCCCATCCCTCCCACCTCTCCACCGAACCCACAGATCCAACTCCCTTAACCCACTCAACCTCTTCAAGCTAAACCACCTCAACTCGCCCGGCGCAAACGACCCCCACTTCTGCGGCGCCCCCAGCTCCGGCACCAACAACACGTGCTGCACACGCGCGAGCCCCGCCTTCCTACACCCCAGAAAGTACAGCAAATTATACGCGTGCGAGAACGCAAACGTGCACGTCCGATACACGACCTCGCTGACCTCATCCCACATCTGGCGACACACAATCGGGACGCGCAGGTGCTGCATCTGCACGCGATCGCGCGCGACGTCGTAGCGCTGGAAGTGTTGGCTTTTTGCGCTCGGGTCGCAGAACCTGTGCGAGTTGAGCTCGTGGGCGGCCCAGCGGTGCGGGTCGTCGGGCGCGGCGCCAAGCAGGGACAGGGCGTAGATGTCGCGGGGGGTGTGGGGCGATGTGCAGATGGTGAACTGTAGGGGGTGGATCTCGCGGGAGGCGCTGGTTAGTGTCCAGGCGGGCTCGGGATGCAGGGTGTGGGAGCCGTAGAGCAGGGTCCAGATGTAGTTGCGCAGTTCTGGGGGCAGGCGGAGGAGCGGGACGGTGGCGTTTGCGCGGTAGCGAGTGGGGGCTTCTGGGTGGATTGGGGGGCCTCTTCGGCGGGGTTTCGAGGTGGTAGATGGGGATGGGGTGGTGCTTGGTTTGGCTTTCTTGGATTTGGGGGGTGTGGTGCTTGGTGTGCTGCGTTTTCGTTTGGGGGCCATGTTTGAACGGTGTTATGAGAGGCAAAAGAAAAGATATGGAGAAGAGAGGGAAAGGGAAGAGAAACTAGGTTCAGATAGGACTGGGCATTGAGAATTTATATACCTATGTACCCTGGCCAATACCCGTGCCGCGGGGGATGCGTATCCTTGCGGCGTGCTTCGGTGTTCGTCGTTCGGGATGGAGTGTACGCATGCAGGTCGTTAAACGAGGTGGTTGCCTACGAGGTACTGTTAGGGGAAACGATAAGCTTTTCTAGTAAACAAACGAGCTTGGCCTACTCGAACTGGTTGCATCCTCGTTGGCTTGGTCAAGACCGGCTGACGGCTTGAGTGGTCTTGGAGACAAAATCGAGATGCAGTGCAGCATAAGAGAAGCAGACTTGACACTAAAGTTTTTATGCTTCTTTTAATTTCGTTGGATTTGCTGGATCTTCGTCTGAAGTGTTGTAATGGCAGATCTATGTTTTCAGTGAGAGTGAAACAGTCGTAAGTCTTCGATGGGTCTCGTTATGGTCAAATCATAAGGTCTATACAAGTTAGATTTGGCCTGTTTGGAGGCACTAGGAGCGAGATTAGCGATCGCATTCAGAGCAACATTCTCATCATCTAATGTTGTAGTGCTTCTGATGGTTGCGCGGGATCTTGTAAGACTTTACGTCGAGGTGAGCTTGCCTGAAAAATACAGACGGCATCCTAGGTAGATCCTGTAGATGCCAAGGCACTAGTGGAGGAACCTCGGCTCGTGCTTCACGATTCTGGGCAAGCTCATGTGTATACTTTTCTACAGCCGCGACAATCCTTCAAACAGTATCCCCTCCCCACCCTCCTCGCCAAGACGCCTCTTGCGAACCGCCACGATGCCGCCCCCGAAATCGAAGAAGATGACGGCGCAGCCCGTGCGCACGCGTCACTTTGCTGGAAAGCCCGCTGCCGCAGAAGTGGAAGAGCCGTCGAGCGAGGACGAGTCCGCGTCCGAGGAAGAATCCCAGCCAAAGCCCGCCGTCAAGCCTAGACGCGCACCAGCAGCCTCTTCCTTCCCTGGGGCTGCATTCAAGTCAACGCTCGCAGCCCGTCAGAAAGCAGAAGCCGAGAGGAAGCGTCTGGAGGCCGAGTTTGAGACCGAGAGCGAGGGGGAAAGTGGGGATTCGGGTAGCGAGAGCGGGAGCGGGAGCGCTGAAGAGTCCTCGGAAGAAGAGGAATCGAGCAGCGAGGAGGAGGCACCCAAGAAGTTTGCCCGTCCAGTGTTTCTCAAAAAGAACCAGCGACACCTGACAGGCCCTCCCCCGAAAACGGCGGAGGAGCTGGCCGAGGAAGAAGAGCAGAAGCGGCAGGCACAAAGCCGGGCATTAGTGCAGGAGCAGGTGGAGCAGCGCATCGCGCAAAAGGCCAAGGGCAGGAAGGATTGGGACGACGACGTCGAGGAGGCGGATATCAACGCCGTGGACGATACAGACGGCGTAGACCCCGAAGCCGAGTACGCGGCATGGAAACTGCGCGAGCTCAAGCGCATCCGGAGAGAGCGCGCTGCTATTGAGGAGGCCGAAGCAGAACGCGCCGAGATCGAGCGGAGACGCAATCTCACTGCTGCCGAGCGCGAAGCCGAGGATCGTGAGTTCCTGGAGAAGCAAAAGGAGGAGCGCGGCGAGCGAGGACAAATGTCGTACATGCAAAAGTACTATCACAAGGGCGCCTTCTTTCAGGAGGACCTCAAAGAGCTTGGCGTGGATCAGCGAAACTTCATGGGTGCTCAATTCGAGGATGCCACCAACAGAGAGGTGCTGCCAGAGTACATGCAGATCAGAGACATGACAAAGCTGGGCAAGAAGGGGCGGACGCGGTACAGAGACATGAAAAGCGAGGATACCGGCCGCTGGGGAGACTTTGGGGACGACCGCAGGCCCAGGGACAAGGGCGATTACGGCGTTGATGAGCGGTTCAAGTCGGATAGCTATCGAGGCGGCGGACGAGATTGGGATAGAGAAGGTGCGACAGGCGCGAACGCGAAGCCGCTGGGCGAACGAAAGCGCTTGGGCGAGGAGTCGAATCGAGACGGCAAACGACCCCGAGTTGATGACCGATGAGAGGAGACGTGCGATCACACCGACGGAGTCAAAGTACCCTTCACCGCGAGAGCAGATGCGACATGTCATCGCGCTGACTATATTTGGCGATGTGGGCTTCCATTAGTCCAACGTGGCTTACTGCTCATCGTCGTCCAGTCCGCCACCGTTCGGCTTCCGCAGCTCGACCCCACAATCACCCATATCCCAGTCCGTCCGGCATCCACTATACGGCAGACACAATATGAACCATCTCGGTGTCATCACTTGCTTGACGGGTTCCAACAGCTTTCCCTCCAGCTCGCACCAGTTTCTCTGCCACAAGGCTTGCGGACTCGGGTCAGTGATCACGATATACAAGTCCCTCAGGCCTCTCATGTCGGCCAGCATCTTCCACACGCGTATCCAATTATCCGTATCTTCCCGGTAGGCATAGCGCGAAGAATGTATGGGACGGCGCAAAAAGGGCAGTGCGCGGATAGCCCAGCGAAGGCGGAGCGTGCGGATATTGTTGAGACGAGGCGTCGGCAATCGCGAGGGGAGGTACAGCAGGTGCGTGATATGCAGCAGGGAAAACGTATGCGGTCTGTAGAGCGAGGATATAGCCTCCGAGTACCTGCACACGGAAGGTCAATATAAGCATGTTGTTCCAAGCCCCAAAACACCACACCAGCTCTCGAACAAAGTGACCCATGAACTTGAAAAACACATACATTCTCCGACAAACCCTCACCATAGCCAACGCACTCTGCTCCAACCGCCTGCTCTCCCGTCCGCCCACCAAAACCCGACACCCGCAATCAATCCCCACCCGCCCCTCATCCTCATCCTCCCTCTCCCCTCCCGCACCATCCCCATACCCACGCCCATCCTCACTACAAGACTCGACCCCAATCTGATCCGCATCGCACAAAAAATGCCCATACCTCCTCTTCACCCCCAACGTAAGATGCACGACCTCGCCCTCCCCAACAACATACTCATACACCAGCCTGCGAATCTCCAGCGGCAGTGCGCCGAAGAAGGCGGATTGCAGCTGCGGCGCGGTTTTGGCGCGGACGGCGGAGGAGTCGGCGTCTTGTATGCTGGTTAGGCTGAGGGTGGATTTGCGGTGGTGCGGCGGGAAGCGCGCGGCGCGGCGGGCTTCTTCTTTTGTGGAGGTGGAGGAGAGGGGGGGTTTGCGCGTGAAGCGGATGCGGTGCGTCGAGTGCGGGTTGGAGGTAGACGGAGAAGAGGAGGAGGACTCGGGGATGTCGTGGGGGATCCAGCGCATGCTGGGCAGGCAATTGAGGAGTTTTGCGCGCATGGTTGGCGTGGGGGGGTTATATCATGCTCGATGAGTTCGTGTGTCTTGTATCGTCTCGTCTTGTCCTGTCGTGGTGTGGGTGTTGGTGTTGCTGACCTGTCAAGACGGGCGGTCGGTCGGTCGACGGACTGCCAGCTCTGACGGTAAGAGATGCCGCTGTTGACAGGGGAAAAGACGGTCACGAGAGCTTGCTCTTTATTTTGATGCAGCAGGGCAGGGCTAGACTGGCGGGGAAACAAGGAATGCGCTGCCAGCGGGAGCGATCGGCGGTGGCGCGTGCATGGTGCTGAGATGGAGTGCTTGATGGCGTTAAGCTTTTTCTGGGGGTGGCTTCTAGTGGCGCCGGGGGTGGCGCTCTGATGCCGAGATGGATGGGGGCAGGAGGTGGTTGTGGATTTGGACAATGTCGCAACGGTGCTTGAGGATATCAAGATTGAGTCTGGATAAGAAGAGTCCAATGGATGATATATATCTATGGAGGAGCAATAAAGAACGAAGACTATCCTATCGATGCTGGATGCATGTTGGGACCTGAGTCCGATCAGACAAGGCTATCGATTGCTTGCCTCGGCCAATCCGCCCTTCAGATGTCCACTTTGGTTCTCGAGCCCGGCGGGCAATCCAGTAAACATGATAGAGCCGCTCATAGTCATTGTTCGGTGTCATAGAGATTTTCAACGTACGTCGTACGCCAAGACGGACAGGGCTAGCTCCAAGACAGCTGTTGGTAGGGCTAACCGAGACCAGCATAATATCCGTTACGAGTCATAACGGCGATAGGGCTTTATCGAAGAAATCGGCGGTGTTTATGATGTTGGTAATGTGTGTTGTGCGACTACCTAGGCTAGGTACTCTGTGGCTAACCTTGGAAGCCGAGGCGGTCATTCAAAGAGTTTGTCATCAGATTCAACACGCGTCAAAATTCCCTTTTGTGAGGAAATGCATACCCACATTTGAACTCCGCTCCTTTGATTCGAAATCAGTACCATGTCGAGCCAAACCTCCAACCTCTTTGCCCAAATTGCTGCCCAGCAGCGGGCTGCCGCGGCGAATCTGATCTCATACGTCCCTGCCTCAGCGAGAGACGAAATCCGCACTCAAATCGTCTTGAAAGTCTATGCCGTCTGCCATCCGATCACCGCTGGCTCTGGAAATGGAACGACAAATCACTGGACTTTGACATTTGATATTGGCGACGGGCATTAGACGTTCAACCTGATCTCCAAAAGCCTCATGCGAATGGCGGCAGCAAAGCCTCCGTCATTATATCCCTGGTTGATTGCGTAGTTGCAAATGACGCATTGAGACAAGACTCAATCTCAGTCACAAACAAGCAACCTGTCGGTTGGTTCATCGACTATTTGGCGACGAAAGGACGCTTCAGATACGCATTCACCTCTGAAGGTGTCGGATGCCGACAATGGGTTACCGATACTCTTAAGCTCCTAGCTGATGAGGGAGAGATCAGTAGTGCCGAGTCCGACTCAGCTAGACACGCTCTCGCTCATACCTGGCCTGGCGGCTGTGCTGCCGGGCCTGCAGTCGGCACTTATTTCTAGGAAAGCTTTGGATAAGAGCCGTCATGGTTTCCATATCAGTAATGAGGTATTATGGAGCCGTTGATTGTTTCTTCTACGTAGGTAGGTGGGCTTTTTTCCAGGTTGCTGCCTCAGGCCTAGTGGCGCCTGCCTAAACAAGCGACATCTGGAATGCAGCCTAGAGGCTTCACGACCTGACATCCACCAACCTCCAACCAACGTTTCCCGCAGAGCATCTCGATCTCTTCATATCGCTAACGCACTTCTGACGCATGTCCGATCGATGGAGCCGCGCCCCGATAAGGTTATGCGACTCGCAGAGCCACTGGCAGAAGAGGAAACGGACGACGACGAATGTGACATTGATCTAGCTTTGGTAAAAAGATGGATCGCTACTTGCGAGCGGGGTCATGGAACATGTAGACGGATAGAAGCAGAAATGCCAACCGGAGTGCATCTATCTTCCGCTCAGCCTCTCGAGATTTTACTTGTCGATGTCCAAAATTTGTGCCTGGTCAAGGCGACGACGAGATCACGGTACCTTGCGCTGAGTTATGTTTGGGGCAACGTCCAACAACTTATGGCCACGAAGTCGGCGACAGATCTGTTCCAACCACAAGGGCTCATTCCCCGACTAAAGGAGATCCCAAGAACCATTCTCGATGCCTTCCAATTCGCCGGAAAGATTTCAGAGCGATACGTGTGGGTCGACTCACTCTGCATCATTCAGGATGACGAGGAGTTGAAGCATCACCAAATCAGTAGGATGGGTGAGATCTACAGTGGAGCAACAGCAACAATCATAGCGGCAACTGGTGAAGACGCAGACTCCCGCCTACCGGGTCTGCAACGCGGTACACGTACAGGCATGTCCTCCTATCGATTCCATGAAGTCTTTTCTCAGCCCATGCTCTGTCGACCCCTGAATCCTGGTCATCCTCTGCGTAGTCTTGCAGAGACCAAGTATTCTACCCGCGGATGGACTTATCAGGAGCGACTCTTGTCTTCTAGATGTTTGTTCTTCCTATCAGACCAGATATACTTTCAGTGCAAGACAGAAATGTGGTGCGAGACACCCCAGGTACTTCAGAGCCCATTTTTAGACCCCACAATCTCCCACGACGGTGACACACTCAACTCATTGACCCGACTCTCGCATTGGGCTGAATTTATACAAAAACGGGCTTGGAGCCCGATGTTCCAATTCTACGGTCAGCTCGTCTCTGAATACTCCGGAAAGACGTTTTCTTATCCTGGAGATGTCCTTCGAGCAATGTCTGGAATTTTGTCTAGCCTGGAGGCGTATTCGGGATGGAGATTCTATTTCGGGATTCCCGAGCCCTTGCTTGAACTCTGCCTACTCTGGGCTCCATATACCACCCCTCTCCGTCGGCACAGCTCTCCAAACGAGAAAAATCTGATCCCTAGCTGGTCCTGGACGGGATGGATAGGAAAAGTCAACTTCGGTCTCGTCTTCAAGCAGCACCAGCAGCTATATCCACAGCTTCTGAAATCCATTTCATGCCTTCAAGGTCTTGCGGTAGGTGGGAATGGCGAAGATGGACAATTTCACTTTGCTCCTGTCTGTCGGCAGGTCCACATAAAGTTGCACACACGATGGGGTAACACGGATACGAATCGTTCGCAGGACAGTAGAAGCACCCCAAGGCCCTTGATACCTTCGGACGGCAGATTTCTCAGATTTATTGCGCCAATAATGCGAACCACCACTTTCGAGTTCGAAGCCGCGTCCCCCTGGGGCGAAGACGATTTTCTCTACATCGTGCCGTACGACACAGCGCACCAAAGGGAGGGCGTATGGATCGTCCTACAGGGACTTTCTATTGGATTCCTCTCTGGAATATCACTGGACTATCTCGATCTCTACGACAGGCAGTCCACACATCTAGTTCTCTTATCTGAGTCATTGGATGCTCCCGGACTCAGCAATTTTGAGTATGCACCGGGTGGTCTGGGCATCAAGATTGATCCGAAATCCTCCTCCGAGAATGATCCCCCACCGCGCCGGTCAATCGACAAATCTATGGCGATACTGAACGTGATGGTTGTAATGAAGAGGCAAGAAGGCTTCTATGAGAGGGTCGCTGTTGGTCAAATCAGCAGAAGCGGGTGGCAGGCTGGGCAGTCGTCCGCCGCGGAAATCATTCTAGGTTAAGAGATTGTACCCTATAAATCAGTGCCCTACCGTCACCTCTTTCTGGACCCATCTCTCTACGGCTAGTCACATATGACTATCATAATTATAACTGTACACGAAGGTTCATCATAACAGGGCCGACAACTAGTAGCACGGCAGGCAAAGTTCAGTGCCGTTCGAGAAATGGGACAAGGATGGGCAATTGAATGGAGAAGTAGGAGCACTAAGGCCAATGGGTTTTCGTATCATAAGCCAAAACAGCTGGCGTAATACGTAACCGTGGCTGCCCAATCAGAGAACATATACCTCACTCCGACCTTCTGGGCCAGCGCATCCAGCACGGTATACATGTCGCCATCGTTGTTGATCACCGAAGATACAGACGCGTAAAAAGCATCACCGCCCGTATTCAACCAACCCGAGCGCTCAAGACTCCACGTCGCAAGCTCCAGACCGGCTTCCTTGGCTGCCACAGCATACTCGGACGCCACGATAGTCCCCGTTTCATTATCCACCTTCATTTTTGTCGCAACTTCATCGTGATAGTGGATGCCTTTTCGATCTAGCTATAAGGAGGAAGACTTTTCTATCTTGATAAAATGCATGATACTAGGAGTCATGGAAGGGTTGACCAACTTGTATACTTCACGATTCAACTTGACTACTGAGTATGAGCTCCATCACTGCAAGGCGAGTATCAATCGATGGTGTAAGACATTGACTATATCATGTCCAAGACATTACCCCAGCTTGTTGCCAAGGTCCTACAACAGACAAGTGCTTTCCATCTTCTATTTGAAGATGCAATCATCGGCATCATTGGAGTTTATATTGCAACCTTTTGTCACCTCCCACTGGTAACAGTCTCGTTCAAACCGACCACCTTGTTTCCAGAAATCCTCCGACTTTACGGGATCACCTAAATTACAATCAGACCTCGTACCAAACCATGTGTTCTCAGAGACTTACAGGTATTGATGATAGTCATGTAGATGTCCTCACAAAGTGCTGGACCGTCTTTGCCGCCGATATCAAGAACCGGACAATCTTCCCTACCTCCGAGATACTTGATGTAGAAGTACACTTGGCCAGCATCCCAGGAGTAGTGGGCCACCGTGGTGTCTCCATCAACGCGGTCACGATTTTGACCTGGGCCCATGGGTAGTTTCTCCAGAAACTTCGAGTTGCAGTATTTCTTTATCGCATATTGTGCAGAGTCTTGTCTCATGAACCAATCGGTTCTTGCACCCCCACGCACATTTGGCATGCAGGTGGCCATACCAAGGTTCGCAGACATAGTACTGGTGGACGTGGCGGTCACAATCCAGTCGCAACCAGACGGCGTAGGTGCTGTTGCTGCAGATCCTCTGAATGGGTATCCATTGTTGTCGTTACATGTACAGCTTGTCACCGGGCCGTCCGTTCCGTCGGCACTATATCACCGTCAATATGAGCACTAAGATCTGCAGTGTTGGTCTCTCACGTGTATGAGCGGCATGACGTGATGGCACCTCCAGTTGGTTTCGACGTGGTCTGGATCGAGATTTGTGTTGGAGGAAGTGTATTATAAGCGCACAGGGATGTTGTAGATGTTAGGGTGGGATAGAAGCTGTTGTGAGGCTTGAAGAGTTTGCCACACAGGCACCACTCATGTGGGTCACTGTATATTGTACCCTATGCACATACGAAATTAGCTGGGATATAGATATTTGAGCATAAGTCAACTCTCTCTTACATTGAAATCGACATCTCCTACACCGAGTCCGCATTCAACAGTGTTCTCGTCGTCAGGAACAGCGGCGATTTCATCGATGACCTGATTCTGGAGTATAAGCCAAGCTGGCTGTGCTATTCCTGAGATACCCGTCTAGAATGTATCATCGGCGAGACAGTCACAATATTCCCACTGGCCCTATGCACTGCATCAGCAAATCAAGCGAATGACCCAGGTATGCCTGAGTCTTACCAGCTCGCACTGTTTCTTATCTGGCATTCCTTGACAATCTTCATCGTTACAGACTGGCTGAGAAGAGTCAATTGAATTGTCCGAATAATAGAACGGACACAAAGTATTACGTACTGCATTGGTTCCGGTCGGTACCGCAGAGTTACATGTCGCCGCAGTCGAAGTCGGCGTTGGTGTTGGTGTTTCTTCCACCCCAGCAGGGTTGGCCGGCACATTATAAGACCACCGATAGACACCATCTTCAGTAAACCCTGTCGTCAAGATGATGACAACGAGCCAAGCTCCTTTCCTTCGAACCTGGTTCTTAGCAATTTGTAGTATACCGGCCCATTTGTCGATCTCCGCGGATGGCCCTGCAGGCACGTCTGGTAATTCTATCTCCAAGTTTGCATTCTCGAAAAGGGATTCGAGTTCGCCTTCAGGCGCTGTTGCCTCGGTTGCCTTTTGGAAGATACACTCTTCGACCCCCTCAGCTATTGAACATCAGCAATTAGCGAAATGGATAGTGGCGGGAACTGCATAAAAGGCTCTCTTAAATGTGTCAAGAGATGTTAGAAACCTTACCTGCTAGAGTCATGTCACGGTCACGCTTGACTCTCTTAAACTTCGCCGCAATAGCTTTGCAAGCGTCAAGGACCTGGAATTTCAAAGTGCCTTGTCAGTAAAAGTACCTCTTGTTTTGGGGTAGGACAGGTGTATCATTGTATCAAGTACTTCATCCTGGATACATACCTCATCGGCGAAGCTTTCGATCTGCTTTTTCCCATCGTCGACGAATGTTACAGTTACATCCCCTGGACTCTGTCCGTTCGAAGAGGCTGTTGCCTTTGACACGGACACTAGCACTGGCACGGTCGCAGTCTCGACCTCGCTTCCGACAGTTCTAGTTATGGCAGCTTCAGTCCACTCAGACGGTCCTATCCACTATGACAAGGTCAAGAATTTTCATTCTGTACATGGTTTAGCATTACCTCTGTAATAGTACCATCTACTTTAATAAGTGTCGGTCGAGGCTCAACCCTAAAACAGTACGATTAGGACTGACTGGAAAATGTCTGCCTCATATTGTCTTGCAACTTACTGGTACTGCGATACATCACCAATGTCTGTAATTGGATTTATTCCAATCTGACCCGACTTTGTAGGAATGATCGCTTTTTGGCCAGCAGCAAGTGTTGTATTCACTGCCACGGACTGTACTCTCTCAAAGATTGCTGCAGCCAAAGTGAGAGCCAGTGTTTTGTGCATTGTGCAGGACAAAATGACTTCGATAATACGCCTACTCTGTCCCCTGGGTCTTCTTCCGTCCGTGGACAGCCACTTTGGAATGGTCGACGAGAGCTTATCAGGAATAACGGAAAGATGGCCACATGGCTTCCACATTGAAGGGCACGCAGAATCCATTATATGACACTGTATCCAGCGGGCCGATTACTGGGCATGGGGCTAGGCGCAACATCTCGTCTCATCCTGTGCCACAATCTTGTGAGATTGTGAGACGTATTGAAAACACTTGTGTATCTATTTCAGATCGGGACATCCGAAGGATCGGGAACAAGGTGTTCAAACCTCCATATTGACTGCTCTCTAGTTGGTATTCTGTACACGATTACCTACTTAAGTTTCGTGAATGGAGCTGTTGAGCACTATAGGTTGGTACTGCCGTCCCTTAGATATGAAGACCATGATGTACACAAGTACAAATGTGAGGTAGCTTCTCATAGATCCCTGTCAGCGCCGATTCCCTGTTTGATTTATCACCTGGATGCGCAGCCTTCGGGAACCCACATGCGGGGTTGGGGCTACCCTAGGCACCTGCACATATGTGTAGATTTCACGTTGCAGTCCATCGTTCCTTCCATTTCGCCACGAAATACTCTGAAGATGTGTCAACTCATGAAGACACATTTTCTATGCCAGGGGGCTGTGCGAACCATGCCTCAATCCTCGGATTTTTCGAAGGTGGCACGGGCTGTACACTGTGCCGCACATTGAGAACGCCGCAGTCATCGATTGATGTCACTAGTACCATCTCAGTTCAAGATCTCTGCTTTTGAAGTTCTCATTGGTCGCGCAATGTCCTTTCGGATTTCCATCGTCGACCGTGCGATCGGATCCGTACATATGTACGAACCCATATGTTCCCCCCTGACGCCGTTTGACTTCACAGAGACTCTGCCTGTTGAGCACCTATGTCTTACTGAATCCCAAGAATCTGAATTGAGACCTCAAGAAGGATCTCGAGTGTGCAAATTGTTTCACTGTGCACATAGGTGGTTTGTTCTGGAACTCTGAGGATGGGAGGATTGATCACGAGGGTTGTTGTTGCCGCAACGGCGCCCTCTTGTGGATGAGTACAGATATCGTTTTCACGTAGGCTCTTCGTTGTTTTCTTACGATACGCATAAGTACAAACGCCTTTGGTCGATGAGTCGACAGTCTCGGAGTTGCTCAACATGTTTCAGCGACTCTCGTTCACATTTCTTATATTGCAACTGATTCCATGCTACGCATGGGAACTTGATGATAGCGGTTCAAGTGAGCAAAAGATATACATGTATGACACATCTGACCATCATTCCAGAAAGCAGCGATTATGTGACAGCAGGAGTGAAAGGCGCTCTTGAGATGAACCGAGCGGCACGCAGCGCCGTCGACGCCGCAGAGTTAACCGATCAGACCAAAGGACTTTTGAAAATTCTGTTCGAACCCGATGCAACTGATAGCAACAATCTGCTGTCTATTGTGAAACCGGAATTGAGTAGTACGTTCGCATCGTTGTCTATTGAAGGTTCGCTAAGTCCAGATATAGCAGTGTACCGGAAGATTGCAGAGATGGAAGTCGAAGGCGACACGACAGGGAGTCATTTTGTGAGCTACTACTCCTTTGGTGTCAGATGACAGTCCTTGACGAGCCTCCCGACACAGAAGATATACTGTGATACAAAGAGATTCACAAAAAGAAGTGAAGATGAGGGCAGATGGTACGATCAGGGTAGGGAGTATCGAAAATTCGTGTGGCATGTTTCTCACCGTCCGCAGGCACAAATGCAGTCGTCAGTGATGACGACGGGGGTATAGGCTTCAATCCAGTGGAGTCGTGCAAGTCGCCCAACATCAACCTCTTGAATCCGGAGTTCACTGACAACATATTCTTTGCTTTCACGCTTACTTCGGGTCAACATTTCGCGATTACTATATGCCCTTGGTATCTCGACTTCGCTGCCCAAAACAATCTGAAAGCGAGCTATTCGTTCAAGACCTGGACCAAATCAAAGCTCCTGAAGTGGTTTGAAATCGACAGGAGAGTGACCGCTCACTTTTTTTTTAGCGAAGTGGACATGATGTCGTTATTTGACAAGATCATGCTCCATGAAGTAAGACTATTGCCATTTGCAAGTCTGCGATAGTAAGCTAACTTTCAAGCTTGCCCATACTATCAAGCGTGGATCAGTATCGATAATTGATGTTGGTGGGATCGATGGTTATGGTATGTTGCTCGAGCTAGACCGACATTCCCAATCAGAACTTACTGTACCAGGCTGGAACAACGTACGGAAACTCGCAGGGGGGGTGAATAAATTTGATAATGCAGGTACGTACCGTCTTCCACCATTTCCTTAGATCCAAGCTGATAACCAACAGATTCATATGCACTCTTTGGTTCCTGTAAGTGCTCAAGATCAGAAGAATCAACTTCCTTACGTAACCAGGTTGTAAATTGGTGGAGGATGGTTACTAAATAAACCAGGACGGTACGGTCGACAAGGATTGAATGCTTGCTGTCGCTGTTTTCTTCCAGGCTGTAGTCTTCCGATCTCGGTACTCGATTCACGAATCTTTTGTGTTAGGCCTATGTAATCGTCCACCATGAATGGAAGGTTTTCTTTTATCATCGTATAAAGGGTTTTGGCTTACCTATAGTAGTATGAAGGCTATACTGTCTATATGAATGTTAGGTTAATGCTTAGCGTGAAAGATAGTTTACAAAGCAATCATGAACTCTTTGCATTTGTAGAGCCTTCTGTAATATCTCAACGTTCGCGGGTAATTAGTACAGGGACAAAAGAAGCCTGATGCTTCAAGATTTTCGTCCCAAAGATCTGACATGACTAAAAGAAAGGGTAGAATTTACTTTCGGAGCAAGAAAGAGAGCGCAGATCTGTTTATGTGATCTTGTACTTCAGCAGTCACCCTAAGAGAGCATGTACAAACGTAACACGACAACCCTTCGAGAATCGACTTGCACATTATTGTCGATACACAAGTCTAGCAGAGATATGTGAGAAAAATGTCAGCAAAAAGTAGTCTTTGTCCGAGCAGTCAGCGATATTATACCAGGTTCCACACTTTTGTACCGTACTGCAAGTTTTGAATAAGTCCTTTCCCCTCGTGATTACTTTTAGTGACAGCATCAGTACAATGCAGTCGTTATATCTTTCCGATTTTTGCTAGGACTTGTGAATGACGATCAGGTTCATTTGTGCAGACGTAAGGAGAGGTATGGTGTTCAGAAGCGCGTCAATATATCATCTAGTAGAGGGAGTGATTGTAAGATACATCATATACCCTCTATAAGATTCTCCTAACGAAGAAAGTACTATTTTTTGAGTCAGACATGTCGTAGTGTCACGAGATGAATCTAGGCCTCAATACGCAAGGTGTTGGCGGAGCAGTTGGGTTCAGCAGGCAAGTGTCTTCCTCTCTGACGACCACGTAACGTTCGCTTTTTGAATGGATCTTGTCTCGTGTCAATTGGCCTACGCCACCCTTTACAGCTACGAGTTTTCCTCCACCCTCTCAGGCAACTTGAGAATACAGTGGGAATCTCCCATGTCAACATCTGTGGAACACTCCAACACTGGTAAGATAACAGTAAAGTTTGTCGGTGCAGTGACCTTCTTGACCACCTCCAGTAGCACGCTTTCATTTCTCAACCAGGCTCCTCGCACGTGAGTGGTGGATTCCATTGGCCAAAGTTCAACAAAAAGGTTTTTCAGACCTGACATATGCTGAATGATACCCCAAGGATAGAGCCAATGGTCGAACACGGATTCGTGCATGACCGTCAAGCTCCAACTCGATACGGGCCACGAAACGTGCAAGAATCGAATTTGATTGATTCTCTGGCTAATAAGGAAAAACGGTAAAAACGGAAGTGCTGAGTGATTTCGTGAAGGGGCAATGGAAAATTCGTTGGCGGTATAGAGAAACTCCACCGCCTCTGAGTATCTAAAGCGATCAGTGAGCAATCAGAATTGTGGGTCAGTCCAACTTCTCACATTTGACGACATGTTCTGAGCAAAGGAGTCGATATCTTTAATTCAAGTTCAAATTGATCGCTGAACACGCGGTGGCGACAGGTATGGTTTTCAGAGCATCTGATACCGTATAGACCCTCCAGGTCTCCGGTCAAATGGATCTTAGTGTGTCCCAAGGCTTGTTTGTATATTACTTGGCGTATCTCGAGTGGCAACTTCCACATGAGAGCTGACTGCGACTGATCCAAAGTCTTCTGTATATTTGTGGGCGCACTAAGCGGCAAAGTAAGCGCCCTTTGTCGTGGCGAGGGTACTGGCGGCCATCTTGGCGTGTATTGTTCCTGCTTGTGTCCACGAGGAGCTCTTCGCTTCAAGTAATCCTTGTCGATACAAAGTATTGTAGAGAGAATGCAGAGACCGCAGCAGCACCATAGAACACCCGCCACTTCAAGCATGAACTCTTTAGTCTTTGAGACAGCATTGCGGATGGACCTCGCCATGATCGGATTGTGAAGAATAAACAAAGTGTACAAGTGCGAGAGTCAATGGGGAGAAAGAGCGTGAATGAATAGTTTATCTTGACGTTACGAGGTGTATGAGTACTCAATAAAATGGCATGGAGAGTATGACATCGAAGATGTGGCACAGGTACGGCACAGCACTCAAGAGGCATGGGACTTGGTCAAGCAAGCGAGCCAATCATCGTCAACACAGTGCGACTCTACCGTGAAGACTGGCCGTTCACCATTTACGCTCAATCAAAGTTCTCGAGTTGTTCTACGTGAGTGTCAACTTCAGTGTCCACCACCGTTTCAACATAAAACGTCAAGATGGGTTGATGGTTTGGACGATACTTCTCTTGGTTCTGAATTGTACGGAAGCCGTGTCTGGTGAGGGTTACATCCGCTTCACGTTCAGCGCGGAGTGGTTCGTCGACGAATGGAACGGCAACTACAGATGAGGATTTGATGGCGTTTGAAGAAGAGAGGAATGCGAAGAAGGAAGCAGGTCCCTCTGCTCGGCTGTTCGTCATCAACCTCCCGTCAGACATCAACACCGAGTATATCCGCCAAGCGTTCAAGCCTTACACAGTAAACGACGTTCAGATTCCCGCTAAGGCCAATTTTGTCTTCGTCTTTATGAGCCGAGAAGATGGCGAGCATATCCTCAAGAAGTATCAGAGTGGCCACACATGCAAGTTCCATGGCCAGATGATCTATGTCAAGGAGGCATCCTGAGCGGCTTCCACCTAAAGAAAGTCGTGCTCAAAGAGGGTTATGCTTTCGTTGGTCTGTGTAGTGAGCAGGAGGCTCAGCGCGCCATCAAGGAGCTGACCCGAAGGAAGATGCTTGGGCGCTCGGTTGATGTGAGGCTTGCAGGACCGAAGTCCACCAGGAAGTAGGCGCTCTAATCTGGAGAGTGTTCGTTGAGTTGTCTCCACATCCGGCATATCATATATATCCCTTTACTGAGTAAGCGAACAGGAATAGTCTATATCATTCATGTCCTCACAATTTCGATTCTTAACACTTCTTGAAACAGCTGACAATACCCAGGATGTACAAAATCTTGAACAAGTCTTTCAGCCTTAGTAGTTTTTCGTAAGATAACCACTCAATTTGACTGCTTTCTCTCTCAACCTGATTATCTTCCATTTTAATTCCATCTCTCTGTGAACGTGAAATCCATAGTACGCAGCTTTCACAGATCTGCACAAGCTCTGCGTGGACACCAAAATACCTTGAATCTAAGCTTTCCTACATACAAGCACTAAACTCGAACCACTTCCTTAAGTTAAAATCCCAATGCACCATCGACAACCAGCGACATCCACTCGCCGTGATTCGATACCCACACCCACCCTCCCATGCACATCCACACAACTACCACAACACCTCGGGCCGTCCGCGGTTTATAACGATTCAACAGTGACTTATTAACAACTCAATAATAACTTAATACTTAACGTATTCCACCACCGAGTCGGTCAAACCACCGAGTCGGTCAGTTTTTCTTGGCAACACTAACTACCCCATTATCGCAAGATGTCTCAACAACACATTACTTCTATTCTTGAACAAGAAGGCAGGATTAAGCTTGCCCTTTAGGCCTACTAAAATTATAAATTTAAAAGCCTGCAACGCGCTATAGCCATATTTAACATTCTACACACAACCTTAATTAATAGATATAATAGAATCTCCTTTAGACGCGATATCTATTTAAACTGCTATAAGCTTATCTTTATTAAAGAGTAGATAATTATCTAATATATTCTTAACCTTAATTTAAAAGGCTTTATACTCTAGCTATATAAAGTAGAAGATATAGTAGATAAACTAATAGCTATAAAGAGTAGATAACTTATTAGTAAGAACTAGCCTATATAGTTTATAATATATACTAATAAGCTAAAGATAGTATTTAACTAGGTAAAAGACTATTAACGAATACTATAGAAAGATTCTAAGGTTATTAGCGCGTAGTTTAAGCTTATATAAGAGACTAAAGATAAGTATAGTATTAGTAATAAGGATATCTATAACTTTAATAAGACTAGCTTCTAAATAGGTATTATTAGGTCTATAAAAGTTATTATAGGTTTAGAAAGATATATAAGATCTAAACTTATTTAGCTAGAAGACTAGAAATAGGTAATAGTTATCTAAAGTGTTTATACTTCTAGATATATAATTCTACTATTTATTATCTATAAGAGATATATCTATATCTTAGCCTAGTATAAGAAGGCTAATATACTCTAGAATTAGAAGCTTTTAGTCTTTAAGAATAGATAGATAAATAATAAGCTTAGTATTATATAGTTAAAGTATTTTAATATATCTATAAAGGCGCGTTAGATAGAGATATACTAGCTACTTATTCTAGATAGCTATAAAAGCTACTAGTCTTAAAAATTTAAAAACTACTATTTTAAATATAAAATTCTAATACTATATATACCTCTATACTTATTATATATTCTATAGCCTTTAGATATAGTCTATTTTTTTCTACTAAAATAGAAGTATTCTAAATATATCTAGAACTTAGTATAATGTACTCTATAGGCAAGTGGCCGGTACAGGTAAGTAGCCGGGCTCTACTAAGATCCTACTAAAACTTTAACTTATAATAAGCGTATACCTAGGGAGGGTATAAAATAGTATTTACTAGGCCCTCTATATAAATTGTAATAGGTTATTCTATAGTCTTATATATGCGCGAGTTATATCCTATCTTGCTATATTATCTATAGCACCTTTAAGATTAATTGCCTATATTAACGCGCGCCCTTTTCTTACTCTTCTTTTACTTAGTATAAGCACTAAACTCCTTTAGAGTAGCTAGCTAGGCCCCTTCCTTAATTGTTAGGGTACCTTCCTTCTATACCTGCTTCTTTTTATATAATTTTTATTGCATAGCAGCCTTATTAGCTACTTAAAGCTTAGCAACTTAGTTATATAGAAGAACGCCTTAGTATATTATTAACTCT